>JARHVA010009012.1:175000-384061 GCA_037957365.1 Torreya grandis
CCAATGCTATGACACTTATGATATGATATCATGCACCGGTAGTGGTATAACTGGGTTAATATCATAGGTCCTGATGTAAAACATGTGTTAGAATTGAGCATGTCATGAATCACACCTATGAGGCTAATCGAGAAAAAATACCCACTCTTATCAGGTAGTAAGAAGCTATTAACAAAAGGCATCAAAATAACTACCTCCATGGGTACTAATTCTTATACTAGAGGTGGTGAATCTATAACATGTCTCACTATTACTAGTCTAGGAACAACATCTAGGGGTCATGTCAAGTCCTCTAGGGCATCAATATCAATGTATCCCTCTATAACTATAATATTTGTCACACTGATAAACTCTTCAAAGATGGCTCACCTACCTTGTGACATCTAGTAGATCATCTGACCATGGGCACTTATAGGATCCACCATACATCCTCTAATGTCATTGTAGCCTCACTTATAGGAAGATGGAAATTCAAGGTCTCAAAGTGCCAACACTCTGATAACATTGACAAATAGGCTCAGTCTACTTGTACAACTAGCATCTACATTATGTGCCATAAGTCCACTACCTCTAAGAGTCCCATAACCTCATCAATTATGATCCCAAGATGGTGTAATGCATATGATCATCAGTCACACACCATCATGATGCCTACTTGCTCTTTTATATCACAAAACCAAACCAAACCAACTCAATCACTTATTTATTTTCCTTTAGTTGATCATTTTACTACTTTTTTCAAATTTTGGCTTTAGGATTCTATTCTTCTATAATATTTTATCCTTTTTTACTATTTAATTAGCCCTTTAAGGTGATCTTATTATTTTACTTGGTGTCCTCACCATTATGTAAGGCTTTTTTGCCACTCTATAGGGCATTCTCACTATTTTCATCACTGGTCTACAATCTCATTGTTTCATAGGTTATTCCTACAATTAGGTAGAATGGCTTTGTTAATCCTGATGAGTTCACCATTTCTTGGCATTTTAAATTTTTGACTAGTGATTTCTTTGATTGACTCATGAGTTTACCATTTCTTGAAATTTTGCCATTTGATCAGTGATTTAACTGATTGACTTGCATTTCACCATTTTCTAGGCAATACCATTATTTTTGTGATTTATGGGTAAAATAGTGATATCATCATTTTGGCAATTTTCGTAAATTTTGGCAATATGACCATTTTTCTGTCAATTCCACCATTATGGAGGCCATCTCACCATTTTTGAACTTGAATTTATTATTTTCAGCTTTTTTAAAATGACAAAATTATTAATTCATGGTTTTCTACCCCCTAATAAATGCCATAAATGCAAAATTTGATCAAAACAAAAGGTACTTACTGATGTCCTACTCCTTGTTGGTCACTAATACTCTCTTATGTACTTGCCTAGGTATTTATGGTGAGGGATATTCACCATTTTATCTTCTCTTACATTAGAAAACTAGAGTTCTAGGTTTCAATAACAGAGTGTAAAAATGAATCACTTTTATTGACCAAGGGTGAATTTATAACATAATTTTTGAGTTTCCCCTAGCCCTCTGTATGATCCATTTTTCTTCTTAGAAGGCTCATTTTTTCCTTGTTTTTTTTTTTGAACCATTTTCTTCTAGATGCTCTATTTTCTAACCTCTATTGCTAAATACCATGCCATTTTATTTTGGTTGAGGTCCCTTTGGTTAAAATTATTATTTTATTTCCCCACCCTCAAGGGGGCATACTAGGCCTCCCAAATTTTTTTAGGACTTTATTGTGAACTCATTTTTTCCACAAAATAATTAAAATCAATGAAAATGGGAACATAATTATTTCTTATAATTATGATCATTTTAAGTGACATTTTTATTCTCTGAAAATATATTAATTCAACCAAATGTATCACCACACCCTTATAAATAAGGGTAAAATATAGACATTCAATTCTCACCACAACCATGTTGAAATCACAAGTCTGAATGACCTCTCATAATAACACATAAACTAGACCAAAAACCACCAAATTTCTCTAATTCATTTGTACATGTATGTGTAATTTATGTTTTATGTCAATATGTACCTAATTAGGGAATTAAACTATATGCCATTATCACCTTCTTCTAATTCATCTCTAGTCAAATTGTGACCTAGTAAATTGATGTTTGTGACCAATAGTGCAAGAAAACTTACTAAATTCTAAGAACTTCATAAAGCCTAATCAAAATCACTTAGATAAGCAAATCCAATAAAATGATTAAGTGAAAAATCCATAACAAATTAATTAATATCTAATTTTTGAAAATGAAAATTTAAATATCTGGGCCATGACATCACCCATGATATCATCAAAAGGTTATCATGCACCAAGTATTTATGGAGATAAATATATGAATTAAGGTTAACCATACCTTATTAATGCTCCCTATTTAAAAAATATTAATTGCTTATCCCTCCAAAATTGAACTCATTAGTGACCACTCATCTCATTTTTGATCCAAAGGCCATAATTGAGTTGCCTAGCCTATAAATGTAAGGGCCACCTTGGACAATTAATAAAATTTCTAGTGCAAGGATATAATTCATAATTTATTCTAAAGATTCAACCATTCCTTCCATTTTCATTCACAAACAAAGACAAATGGTGCATGAGGATATGTTAGAGGCACTTTCCAAACCGCATTATTAAATATATTGAGCTCCATATCCAAGCAAAATCATGCTTTTGGACCATCTATATAGATAAGTCACTTTGGAAAGGTATAATCATCTTGTTATGCTTATTGTTAGTTTATTAATTTCATTGAACTTGCCCAACTAGGGGAGTAAGCTTAATATGTTTTTTCTTATTGTTTTTTATTGAGTTTATCCACTAAAAAATGGACTAGCCTATTTTTTAATCATATTCTTCATAATGCATCTCATTGCCTACTATTCTAGATGATGTTTATACATTGATCGACATCATGGAAGCATATATTGTAGCCCAAGATGACGCCAAATAGATCAATCTTAGGGCATCCTTCACTGAAGAGGAACATGAAATTCTTATTGCCCTCTTTTTGTAGTTTATTAATATTTTTCTTGGTCCTATTTAGATACACATGGCTTGGATCCCTCTCTAGTTGTACATCACCTTGTTGTACACCCGAATACACATCCAATCAAACAAAATTTGAGAAAAATGCATCATTGTATTTCCATACTAGTAAAAAATGAATTAGAAAAATTATTAGAGGCAACATGTATTCATTCCATAAAATATTTAGAATAAATATCTAACATCATCCCAATTACCAAGAAGCCACAAAGAATCCACATATGTACAAATTTTAGAGATATTAATAAAGCATGCCCAAAGGATGATTTTTATTTACAAAATATTTATATAATTATAGATTACACATCAAGGTATGATATGCTATCTCTTATGGATGGATTCTTAGGACATAATCATATAAAAATAGAAAACCAACATTCACCACTCCATGTGGAACATTATGTTAACAAGTGATACCATTTCGCCTAAAATATGTCAGTGTTATTTAAAAACATGAAATGACTATCATCTTCCATGACATGATGCATAATATTGTATAATACTATGTGAATGACATTATTGCCAAATCTAAAACCAGATCAAGCCATCCATAAATGTTACAAAGAATCTTTGAAAGGATTCATGAATATAAGGTGCATCTTAATCATAAGAAGTGTATAATTGGTGTCACTTTTAGTAAATTTCTAGGATTAATTATCTCTAGTAGGTGTACCAAAGTTAATCCAACTAAGGTTAAATCCATTACAAAAATGCCTCTTCTATATAATTTTAAGTAGTTCCATAGTTTATAGGGAAAAATTCAATCTATTTTATACTTCATTTCAAAATTGGTAGACATATGCCATCTTTTCACTCACATTTTGAAGAAGGGCACCATCTCTTCATGGAACACTAAATATCAATAAACATTTGAGCATTTGATAAATTATTTGGAAAATCCACCTATCTTAGCTCCATCAACACCTGGGAAGCCACTACTCCTCTATAGTTTAGTAAGAAAAACATGTCTTTGGGGCCCTCCTTTCCAAACATGATGATCAAGGGAAATAAAAATAATGTATTATTTAATCATAATATTGATTACCAATAAACACAACTATATGCTAATTGAAAAATCCTACTTAGTAATAGTATTCACATCCCAAAAGTTATGACACTACATTCTCAACAATAAAACCATTGTTATTGACAAAGTGGACCCACTCAAATATCTACTTTCCAAGGTAACTTTGACTGGCTACATGGCCAAATGGGCCATGCTCTTGAGTGATTTTGAGATTGAATATATACATCAAAATGTAATTAAGGGGAAATTACTTATATGTCAATACACCCTTATAAAATACTGATCCACTCACTTTTGGTTTCTATGATGAGTTCATCTTGACTCTAGATGAAACCTCTTCTGAATTATAACACTAGATAATCTACTTTGATGGTTCTTACATATCTCATGGATCTAGAGCTAGAATTATGTTCATAACACTATAGGGGTATATTATTACCAAACCTTTCCACATTGGTTTCACTTGTACCACCAATATAGTATACTATGATTCACTCATTACTTGGCTTAACCTAATAATACAATGAAATATTAAGCAATTGTATGTTCATGGGGATTCCTAATTATTTATTAACTAGGTTATAGAGTAATACCAGAGCAATGATGACAAACTTATACCTTATAAAAACATGGTGGATAGTCTTAAGTAGGAATTTAAGTATATGCAATTTGAGTAGATACCAAGGGATAGCAACAAGATTGAAAATGTAATGGAAATAATTGGATCATTGAGAGTAATCACATATTGTGTTCTAGATCACCAATTCCTTAGTAAACATCTTTTGAAACTAGTTCATGAGCATTCAACATTTGAAATGGTATGTGATATTGTTGGTCTTATTTCACCTTGATACCACAACTTATATGACTACTTTCATGACCACATCCTTCTTAATAAATTTTATTGCAACAAATAAAAAGTCATTATTTACAATTCCTCTCATTAAACCTTACTCAGTGTTACACTCTAGTGTAGATGATAAGATGGAACTTTACTTCATTATTTAACTTTGATAGAATATATATTAGTGCTTAAATAAGTATACAAAGGGATTTATGGGGCCCACACCAATAGAATGGTCCTTGCCAAAAAATTCATATGTATAGGATATTATTGAATCACTATGGAAGTAGATGCATGTGCCTATGTTAAGAAGTGTGGATTTTTAGAACCATGCCAATCTCATTGATGCTCCAACCCAAACACTTCATATGATTATTACTCATTGGTCATTTTACACATGGGGAATTGATCTCATAGGAAAAATAAATTATATTTATTTAGATGACCATGAACACATCCTCACTACCATTGAGTATTTTACTAAGTAGGTTGAAGCCATTCCCCTCACTTACATAACCAGTAAGAAAAATTACAAATTCATTATGAATCACCTTATCTACCACTTTGGTGTTCCTCTTGACATAATTTATAATATTGGTAGATCTTCTAAAAATAAGGACATAAAATCCATGTATGCTAAGTACCATATAAATTAATGGTTTCTACTCATCATTTTCCCCAAAGTAATGGCCAATTTGAGGCATATAATAAGACCTTGGTCTAAATCATTAAAAAGATTGTTAATACCAATGGCTATAATTAACACTTACAATAATAACCTACCCTCTAGGCCTACCATACCAATATATGAACCCTAATAGGAGCCACACCATAATACCTAGTTTATGGCACTAAATCTATTCTCCCTATTGAGATCGAGTTACCTTCCATGCACATTTCACTATAGGATATCATTGATGACGAGGAATATAAAGTAGCTTAGTTGTAAGAACTAGAAGTACTTGATGAAAAATGGATTTCCACCTTGAATAATTTCCAAATATATTAAAATAGGTTACACTATAATTATAACATGCATATCAATCCCAAAGAGTTTATAATTGGTGATCTTGTGCTAAAAGAGAATAAAAAATACAAATGCAACATGTGAAAAGAAGGGAAAATTTGAGCCTAACTATCTAGGACCATTCATTATTATAGATAAATATGTATATGGTGCATAAAGGTTGGATATACCAAATGGGAAAGATCTAGATGATCCCATGAATATTATGCATCTCAAGTACTTCTATGCTTGATTTCCTTGAACATTGTCTATGAAGACCCCTACTTGGGGGCATGTTTTATCATCTTCCCTTTTTACCATTTTTATAATTTATTCATTCCATATAAATACAATATCCCCTTACCCCCATAATATTTATTCTAGTTCATAGGTACAAGGGACAAATTTAGATTCCAAAATTAGAACAAGATTCAATAGACAATTCAAATTTGCTCATCATCAACACATCCTTGAAGGCAATATCTCAAAAAAATTAGACATGGTTTTACTGCATGATGGTCCATGAAATTGCATCTTTTATATTTTTACAAATCCCATTCCATTAATTCCACTTTTATTTTATTTTACCTTAACCTATTGTTGATTAGTAATATCTCTCACTGTAGGTTAAACTAAAATGCCCTGAGGTCCATTTGGACTATGTAGGCAGTGCTTAGTTTTTGAGGTCATCTCAGTCACCCATATTCTACAATCTCACCATTTTTTGAGAATTTAAACCATTATATAACCATTTTAAAGCATTTTAATCCATGCTCTGGCCATTTTATGAGCATTTTTAAGCCACACTCTCACTATTTTGTGAGCCAATCAGTTGAACCCCTACCTAAGGTTATTATTTCCTTTTCTAGTTTGTTCCCTTGTAAATTTTTTTTACTCCCTTATGCATCATAATTACCAATTATTCTTGTAAGTACCTTGTTTAAAAAAGGGCCCAAAATCTCCATAGGAGATATAAAGCCACAAAAACACCCTAAACACTTGAAATCTTTCCAAAAAATTAAACATCAAAAAATTCATAAAATAACTTACACTCTCCATGAGAGATACAAAGCCAAAAAATAATTTTTATAGATTTCAAAAATAATTTATATTCCATGTTAACTTTTATCCATTATCCTTCCATTTATGGGAGAACTAAATCAACTTGATGTTCACATAGACTATGTAGGCAACACTTGGATGCATAGGGCATCTCAGGTTAGCTCAACCACTATAACCATTCAATACTCTCATTATTTTATGAGATAATCATTTTATTATTATCACCACTTTTTTATTCCATTAAATTTTATTATATATATATCAATTATTCATCTATTAAAAATTTCCATTCTAATTATCTCATTTATAGGGAGAACTACGTTTGGCCTAAATTCCAGAACATACTATGTAGGCAATGCTTAGATGCAAGGGATATCTTGACCACCTCATTATTTTTATTTTATTCCACTTGCCATAATTTTGTAAAAAATACTACATCTAACATGTCTCTTGCCCTTAGGGCAATGACTAAGAGTAATACCTTATTATCACAAATGCACCAGGTTAATTAGATGCTTTTTGTTTCTTTTATTTGAAAAATTATGCATGTGTTTATGTGTTTTATAGTTTATTATTTTTTTAATTATTTTTGGTACATTTATTTTAAATTTCCTATTTGCCTTATATTTAGTGCATTATACTCTACACTTAAGTCTAGATATATTATAACCTATTCTTGAGTTGTAAATACTTATACCTAACCTAATATTGGTTTATTACATTATGATTTACACTTAGGACTTGTTTCTTAATATATCAATCTTAAGTTGTTTAAATTTTAATTTTAATCAATTTATTATTATTATAAAATCTAATTTTATCATTATTCATTAATAATTATGATACATGGTGTCAAATGCAGAATCAAAAATCAAGTACTAGAGATCTAACAAATAATGTCACATCAATATAAATCCTTGTCTACCAACCTCAACATAATCAACTAAATAAAATGACTAATTTATATGATAATCATGATACATATCCACTAATGAGGATATAAAAAAACTCATAAACAATTTACAACATCCATATCTAAGGCCACATCATAACATAACACATTTGTAGTATAAGAAAATAATATCAAAATCTGATTTGATACTCATCTCCACACTATTAGAAAAACATAATCATGACAAATAAATATAATAAATCTGATATCAACATGGATATCAAAGAAATAAGTATAAATACACTCACATTTTTAATTCTAAACCATCATGAACTGATCCCACAAGTACTAAACTAGAAAGAACATCATATATGTATCAGAGTTTGTATACTAAACTAAAAAATGAATATATCTTGCAAAATAATGTCATATACATTGTGAATACATAAAAATAAAGATAAAAAATATACAAAGAGATATGCCAATCAATTCTACCTCTGAGTATACTCATGACCAATCTACTATGGCGGCCCACTAAGCCCTGGTGGTGGAGGAGGTGCTGATTGATGAACTAACTACCCTGACTCTAAAGTATGGTGTGCCATGGATCTAGTGTACCCCATCATTGATATATGTTCCTGATAGACCTCAAAATTTGTTTCCCTACCATCTATTAGGACATCCACCTCATATAAAATCTTGTAGCATGCTACCTCATCCTTACCTTTAAGGCTCTCAAGAATATCTTGGGATAACCTTAGACCTATAAGTGCTTGGAACTCTATAATCCACTCCCTATAGAGCCTCTACATATCTAATATGGCCCTATCTTTCTTAATTTACATTTTTATCATTTGGACCACCTATTCCTTTAGTGAGGCAATCTATTACTAAAGGGTCATGATTTGTGTATCTCTATGGGTCACCTATATCACCCTAGCAAGTAAATCATCTATCTCCATTACCCTGGCGGTAATATCTTCATCTAGCATATTTATATCTCCATTAAATCTAATTGTACCTAAAGGGCTTACCTCCCCTATATCCCTCATCCTCATTTATGCCTCTTAGGTATTATTTTACCATGTCCCTCTAAAGTTAACACTTGGCCTTAGGTATAGGTCATTGTCTTGATCACTCTCCTTTATGTGGCTGATAGCCTCACCCTCTAAATCCATGTCCATCAATGCCTAGTCCTAGCCCTGATCCTATCTTATCCCCCTATCTAAAATACTACCACTAGTATCAATTATCTCAAGACACCCTAGGGCATAGTTAATCTATCTGGTCAAAACTAGACCCACCATGTCATGTAGGCCACTATCACTCATGCTTCCATTGGGCCTTATTTATAGATCTAGGAAACTTATAGAATCCCAAAATATATATATATGACCATATGAATCTCTATAGGGTTCCCTCATTTAGGGATAAATATGGTAACATGATTAAAATATTGTAAGTCATATGGTACATCCTACTATATGCTAAACTGGCACTCCACCTGATCTAGTCTATACTACTCAATAATGTGTATTTTCCTACCAATAATTAATCATTTGGTGGTCATAAATGTATTGTACCAACCATCACTTAACCTTTAAATATATAATGGTAAATAATTATTCCAAATAAAGCCCTGTCTACTATGTCATTTATCACTCTATGATATAGGGAGATATCCCCTCTATACCCTCTATAGCTAGTTCCTCTATCCCCCATACTTATCTTAATACCATGCCCAAACTTGGAGAAATGGAGATGCACCAATTCTATAATCACCTTGATATGTAACCATGTAAAAATATTAGTAAAATTGGGCTAATACATTTGACCCTCAATCAAATATAGTGGTATCATCTAGAATATATTTAATCACCCCACCTAGGCCCATATGGAAGAAATGAACACTCTTGTCAGCCAAAAGGATGCCACTAAAAATGGAAATTAGTATAACTAACTCTCTATCAATATACATAGGTGGTGAAGGCTCTCGTGATGGTAGGTTATTTGGCTGAATATCTATGTATGTCTCAATCAAATCAATTTCCACTATCCCATCCTTCATGGGAATATAAAAATCACTAACTAAGTCATCCAAAAAATATTGTTGACCTATGGGTCCAATATAGTATATTTCTCATCATCTAATCAATAACTTCATAATCCTCCACACATCCTCTAGGATAATAGTGACCTTTCTCTTAGGAAGATGAAAGGTGGATGTCTCCAAGTGCCATATCTCATTTAGTGCAATGAGGTATTCTCTATCTACTATAATTGTTAACATGCATGAAGTGTGTAGTAAACTTAAGTTCTCAAATAATTAATACATATTATTGGTCTATATCTACATCATTCACAATAAATATGAATGTCAGTCACACATGATCAAGATAACAAATTTCTCTTGTAAACACAAATATGTTAGCACAAATCACTAAATCTATCAATAATAAAATTTGGCTCAAATATATGAAATAAAAATCTAATATATTATACATACCATATCATAATTATATCTATTCTCTACCTAACCTAGTAGAATAATTCTTATCTAAGTAGGCCTAATCTCTCTCTTAGACCAATTTTCCACTTTCAACATTTTTTTGGTGGTTGTTACAATTTATACAATTTCATCATTTATTTTGGTGGTTATATAATTTTAACATTTTCACCATTTATTTTGATGGTTTTTTAATTTTATAATTTTATCCACTTAGGCATTTCCCACATTTTAGGCATTTTTGCCATTTTTGACGTAACTATAATTTCCACAGTGTTCTCACTGATTCCATAATGTTCTTGCCATTTAACAAACAAATCTACTATTCCATTTTCCAAAAAAACAAAAAATCACCAAAATACCTAACTACACCTATAAATAATTCTATTAGATTCTAAATTTTACTAAAGAGGAACCTAATTATCAACTGGTCATCCTATGGTGGTTACTTGTACTATCAAACCTGATTACTAAGTTATCTCTATCACACAAAGGGATCCATTCTTCACTACAACTCTTATCATCAAAAGTTTCACCCTTGATAATGTTTTTAAATATTCCTCACTTAAGTGATAGCATGGGAATAACCCTAGGTTGTGGGCTACCTAAAGAGTGGATTGAACCTCTAGATAGGGCTAGCTTCCTTGATGCATCACTGAAGAACTATCACTAAACCTAATAACTTGCAAAGGAAAAGGGAGAGAGAAATAAAAGTAAAATAATGTAGGGAATTAATGCAAAAAATTTATTGACCACTACCACATAATTTATAGATTCACAATGAGCATGAAGTTTACGTATTCATAAACTTCTCCTAATCTATTCCTCTTACATCAATATTTTGATATGGAGGTGGTAGATGATGATGAGGCAAGGATGGATATTTTTAAAGAGGTATAAAGAAACTAATGAAATATTTCCTCACTTAAATTTCACAAGACTACCTAAGCACATCATATGACCTATAATAATGAGTTCAAACCGCATAAAGGTGAGATAATGAGACATGTCAAGGATAACTAAATCAAAACTAGACAAGATCAATCATTCATGTATAAAAATTAAAATATAGTCATAAGAGAATTTAAAAATATCTTGTTTATTGCTTGAATGGCTGACAAAAGGAGTAGGTATTCACCATAATCAAGTGGAGGATCCATAAAAATTCCAAAATTAGGTATATATATATAGAAGAGAATGAGAATGAGAGAGAGGACAAGCATACGAGAGGCACATGGCAAGTGTCACATCATGACAAAATAAGTTACAAGAAAGAAGGTTTAAAAGGAGGTATTTATGAAGTATTTTTTCAACATGTGTGTACTTTATCTGATCCTCTTCTTCATCAAGGGTGGCATAGAGTGATACTTGACCTTCTTGGATGACTCATCAACCTCATTCATGAAAGTACCCATTCTAGGCTTAAAAGGAGTTACAAGTCTATTTCTTGACATGTGGCACTCTTGATCATGATTATTGGATTTTTACAATGACATATTAGAATAATTAAATGTATATCTCATCATGGTGAGGATGAGGATTAATACTCAATATTTTTTAAACTGATAAGAACTTGCATTTCATTAAAAATCTTTCTTGATTCAAATGGAGGCCACAATGACAAGTTTATCCTTTCATCTTAGGCTTAGTAATTTATTTGAGGACTATTATAAAAACTTAATCACCTCTAAAACACATATTATGGAACCATTACACTCATGTTCAATCTCAAAGTCATCTCTAAGATTGATACATAGGTGCATTAGGTTTGTTAGGAACTCCTCATGGCACATTTGTTTAACACTAGGTGTCTTAAAACCTTCAAATGATGCTAAAATAAATATATAACTTATTATGAGTATTTATAATCATCTTATCCTATATTATATATGTTATAAGCTGTTTTAATGGATCTCATTAGATCTTTAGTCAATCAAATTTCATGAAAATCCATCAAAACTTGCATTTTTAGGCCTATAATAGTCATTTCTAGGCCAATTTATTTATAATCTCAGACCACACATGAAAAAAAATGTTTAAGGTTCTCATGAGACATATATAAGTCATACTAATCATTTAAAAACCAAACAAGTGCATTTGAAGTCATTTAGAAGGCAAACACAATCATCGGGTCACTAAGAGGGTTTTAGGTGTGTAACCTTCTTCAAGTTGATTAATAAAGATAAATACCCTAATATATTGACTAATACCACAAATTTTGAGGGAATAGAGTCCATAAAAATATACTAACACCATTTTATCCCATGCAAAACCTCCTTAAATTTCCAAGTAGAAAACAATGCCCTCTCGATCTTCTTTACAAGGTGATAAGAGGGTTTCTAGTGGTCTCACTTCTTAAAAATTATTCGTTAAGTTGTAGACTTTAGTGAAAAAAATAACACCATTATTTTCATGTTATAAAACCTATCCAACTTTTAAATTGTGTGTAATATCCACTACAAATCCTCAAGATATTTCTAAGCATAAGAAAAACCTTCTCGAATTAGAAAACTTGGCATGTCTAGACTGAGATAGAGATATTTAGGCCTAGAAGACTTAAAAATATTTTTTTGGTTGAGTTTTATTTATATAGGTTTTAAAAAAACCCAAAATTCATTCAGGTGTTCTTCTATATGCACTGAGGCCTCATGATGCTAAAACCTACGTGTTCTACCTATAGGTGATTGAGTGAGGTTTTAGGCCTGATTAGGCTTCTTGCAACTTTTATTCACTTTAGGATTATAAAGAGATTTTTGGACCTTTTAAAATCCATGTTTACACTTATTTTATCCCTATAACATGTTTCATTAGCTTCATTCAACACATAAATTCACCTTTTCATTACACCTATAATAAGCCTGTCGGTCTTAATTAGGTTTATCTTGATAGTTTAGGGATTTAGAATAACTTCACTACTCAATTCTCATCTTTTGCACATGTATCAATATTTTCAATGTGTACTAATTATTTTACACTTCACTTGATAATCAAACCTCAACTATAAAACCCAAACCTTATGCAATCTTCATATCTTGGAGGAAAGCATGTAGGTCTATATTTAGGCTTCATGACTACAAGTATGAGAGTGTGTCTTCTTGTTTTGGAGTAGTAAAAACTTTAGTGTTAAATAATGAATGGTTTATTAATTTTTATTTTTACCTCTCTTGACCATCCAAAACTTGATCTCAATGCAAATATTTCATATTTTCTTCATAACTTGAGAGCAGACATGTAGGTGATGTTGTATTCAACACACCACACCTTACATTTATGATGGATAAGTGGGGACCCCTTTATTTTTATAATTATTGTTAATTATATGGATGTACATACATATTTATCCTATCTTATTATTTTTGGAAATTTTGGAATTAAATTACCTTTGTTGCATCTATTTTCCTCTTACAACCCTTGTTTTCATTAGAATGAATTTTTGGAACTAATCTATTAATGAAAATTATGGAAGATTACTATGTATGATAGGTATTCAGATTTGATTATTCATATTTATTATTTGTGATCACTTATTTATCATTATAAACATTTTATCCTTTGACATTTTGGTTTTTGGTGGTTCATCTTCAACATTTTGGTCTTTGGGAACTTTTCAGTCGATAACTTTCAGTCAGGAGCTTTTCTTCAAAAACTTTTTGGTCAGAAACTTGATGTTGATAAAATATTCTTTGGATCCTTTTTTTTGGAAAGTCTTATTTGTTATCTTTATTTTAGGAACTTTTGGTCAATAACATTTTGGTCTTCAGGAAATTTCTTTTTGGTAACTTTCATTTAGATACTTTCGGTCAGAATGCTCACTTTCGATAACTTTCTCTAACAAATCCTCCCAAATGACAATTTGGTCTTCGGTAAAAAGTGTTAAACATTGTAGATTTTGGGAAAAGGTCCAAAAATATTCCCAAAGAATATTTTGTTCCTTAAATTCTTTCATTCAAGACTCTTGGCTCCCAAAAACAAATAATTTAACCCAAATGCCAGTGCCAACTTCTGACTGAACCACATATTGACAAGTGTAAAAAAGAGTATAAATGTGGCACCCCAAAATGAGTAGGCATCCTATGTGGCATGTACACTAGGCCAAGGTGGTCAAGTTCAAATTAAATAAAGGTGACAAGATTGTAGAAACTAATGATTAATATTGCATGAACTATACCTGAATAGTAAAAGACTATAACCTCTATATGGTAATCAACTTCACATCTATTGATTACCATCGAGCTCGAGCATGTATTTATTTTTTAAAACTTAAATACTTAATTTAATTAAACTAGGTTGTAATTCACATAACTAGAGTGCCAAACCACCACTACTAGAATCTCAAATTCTACTAGCACTAAGAATTAAAAATGGCTTCTTCATTGAGAGCATACAGGGAAGCCCAAACACCATCTAGATTCTCTATCAAAGACTCAATAGAATACATGGATATAATTTTTGATGCCTCAATATTTGATAGTATCTAAGCTAATTACTCAACGTTATGAGAGGTCATAGAGATCATCGAACCATTTACCTATGAAGAAGACATCTCTTAGGAGGAATGATAAGTTACAACTTACTTGTTTCCTTTAAAAATATAAGAAATTTATTATGCAACTGCAAAACTAGAGGTCATGCCATGAATTGACCTATTATGAGATTTATTATTCAAAGGGAGGATTGTATATGACATATTATTTCACTACATTAACAACAATATCATCATCACTCATATATCTAGGGAGGCATTCCAAAGGTATTTATCATTACCCATCCTATATGCCACCTTTGATTTTCATAGCATAGTTATTTAAAAGAAGAGAAACAACATGGAATAAATAATGAGAAAATAGCTTATCCTTAGAGAGACATTCTCACTCAAAGGGGTCACCAATGATCCTATACCCATTACCATATTTTGGATGGGAATCCACATTGGTATGGTACTACTAAACTATTTTTTTGGTCACCCAAGTATCCACTTCCTTCATTTCGATTGGGTATCAATGTTTGACCTATTGATCACCTCAAAATGCACCTTCACATTGGGGAAGATTATCAGTGCTCACTTGCATGAATTGATATTGTGCAAAGATAGGAGGCCTTAAGGTGGAAATTTTTACATGATGTCCAACCTTCTAGATGTAGTCATGGGCGCTATCTACAAACACAATAGTGATTTGTGGGATCCAAATCTCTAATACATCAAGAATAGAATCTATGATGTCTATTCTTTTATTCATATCTATGAATTCAAAAGTAACATATCAAGAATTTTAGAATATTTGTATCCTCAAGTTTGGAGGGTGATTCATGGTGAACCTCTAACTAAGATTTACAAGAATATTTCCAATAAAATCATGTCTTTAGGTGATTATTGGTTATATCTAGATTAAAATTTTATAATGGTTGTTTCACACAAGGTAGATCCTCTTCACCTCTCCAAGTACATCCTGGATAAAGTATCTAAACAAGAAATTTCCTATCAACTATGGAAGAGGATAGATGAAGACCTCACCAAAATCTAGAAGAGTACCTTTCATGGCTCCCATATCATAATTAGGAGGATGTGCTATACCTACTATAGACTCTTTAGAGAGGCTGGTGGTGTGAGGAAAGCCTATGCCTTAGCTAACTTTCCCCATATGGATTGGGACCCCATTAAGAAAGTGTAACAACATGTTCATAATCTAGGAATTCACCACAGGTATGATCCTTTTGATCATGAATTCCTATGTCTCAATGCTAAGGATGATACTGAGGTCAATAAAATGGCTAAAACTATTGGTGTAAGTGAGGAATTGAATAATGTAATCTAAGAGGATCCTTCCCTCACACTTGGGCAAGAAAAATTCATAATCCCACCACTAGGGGATGAACATATTCAAATTTATACAATAATAAACCTTTATAATAACCACAAGATTAGATCTAAGACCCCAAAAATACACCCACTATAATGATGGATGTAGAGTAAGATCAAGGTGAAGGGGAAACAATAGTTGCTATAGTACAAATAGAAGAAGAAACTATAAAATTTTAGGTTGAATTAAGGAAAATAAAACAAGAAAAAGTAGATGAAATAATTTAGGCAAAAAATAACACTATTGGGAGAGAAGAGGAGATTATTTATTTAGAGTCCTATGATGAAGAAAACATTGCACCTACTGTGGTAGCTCTAGTAACCACAACATCTATCATGATGATCCCTTTTCCTACCAAACAAGTGGATACACCTCTAGTTGAGAAGACCAAAATATGCTATAAGAGAAAATGTAAGGTAGGAAATCCTCAAGCATAATCCACATAGGTACCAAGTGAATAGGCACAACCTTCAATTGAAGGTGAGCAAAAAGATGAAGTAGATGAAGAAGAAATACAATAAGATATTGTTATAAGCTTATAAGGACTAAAAGGAAAGGCACCCCTTGGGGGTGACCAATCAAGGGTGTTCCACTTACTTCTCCCTTAGGCCACTCTCCTATTATTTTATTTCTTTTTGTCTCTTCTTTTATTGTTGTTTCATCACCTCCTTTTGGACCTATTTATATAATTGAGCTACAATTGCTCTTTTGGTCGCCACTTTTATTTACACTACTATTAGCCATCTTAGCACCCAATTATTAGCAGCTTCTACCCAATTGAGATCAAATATGCCCTCCTTAGGAGTAGTACACACCAAAAAATTTGTGGCCACTAAGAGAGCTCCAAAGAAGAAACTACTCTACATTTTCCATCCAATGCCACATCTACGAAATGTAGACTGGTATAAAATAATATGACCAGCTATGCCTAAGCCAGCCCCTAAGACAAAGCCTAAAAAATACACCCAATTAGAAGCACAACCACTAAACCCAATAAATTTGACCCTTTTAGACTAGGCCAAGGAATTAGGAACATTAATTTCTTAGAGGCTAGACTTGAAGATAACTAAGCTGCCCACTATGTGCTCACTCTTTGTTAAGTCAACTAGTTTTGTGTAAAGTCCAAGAAAGAGAAAGATAAAGGAAAACATTGGGTAGATATTAATTTTATAATAAAGATAAGAGATATACTATCTTTCAAAGAGGCAAGACAAAAATAAGGGTCAATCCCCTTTCATTGAGGACTTTAAGTCCTATATGGATACCCACACTAGAGAATTGATAGCCATTTATGAGGGCACTGAACAAGAAAAGAAAGAGTTGGAATAGTAATTGGATACCCTCAAGGAATAATAATAGGTAATACATATTCCCTCTAAAATAGAACAAGATTTCTAGAATATTGACTTAAGGTTATATGATATATTGGATACTATTGATTCTGTAAGGGAACAATTGCCCCGCACCCCCCACTCCCCCCCCCCCACACACACACACAACTTCAATAACTAAATTATTTAAGGATCTCAAGGAAGATGAGGATAATTTTTTTTTTTGGTTATGTATACCCATAATAAGGATTTCATCCATCTAAATTTAATGTTTCCTCTAGAGGCAAAAAATGCATTGAATCTAGTGGTCATCAGGACCCAAAAATATTGGGAATGGATTACATCTATTGATGCTTTAGTCATGAACATCACTGAATAAGAGAAGTAGGTAGTGAATATTTTTAAAGAACTAGAGTTAACACATGCATGGGATGACATAGGGAAGCTGATGGTCAAGTATATTTTAAAAAAATGCTACAACTAGCCTCAATTAATTTCAAATAGAGTTTGCAAGGACTAACTTTAGAAGACATGAGGCTAAGCTAAGTTTAGTGAGTAAGAAGGCCACTTAAGTATAAATATTTCAAGTAGGATTAAGATATAGAAAATATAAGCATGTAATGATGATATAAAAAGTGAATAGGGATAATAGACCATCTCATCTTGACATGAGCATAATACAAGTGTAACATGCTAGTGGATACAAATACTATCAGGAGATAGAGGCTAAAAATAATTCTGGTTTAACACCACCTTCTTATTCAACAAGTAAACTAATTAAAACTTTTATTTTAGTTCGAACTACCACTTCAATTCCAACCAGGACACCAAGTAGTGCCATATAGTCATTGAGTGAGCAAGCCTTAGTTAAAGGCTAATTTTATGTATAATTTTACATATAGTATTATTAGAGCCAAAAAATGGCTAATTAAGCTTCATTTCATTCATGTTATAATTAATCAATTTTTAATTGGACAACATGCACATCTTTCATGATTATTGTCATCTATGAATTATAACATATAGTTTTGTATTGAACTAGAACTTAAGTTCTACTCATTTTGATGTAAACTTAAGTTTCAATACACTTGGAGGTTGAAGTGATCCCTTACCCAAGTATTTAAATACTTGTAAAACCCTCTTTCAAAGTGTTGGATTTTTTTATAAATATAGGAATAAATCAATTTTTTTATTGTTATGTAACTGTGTTTGTTCTCTCTTCTTCCTTTTCTATGTTATTGAGATTTTAACTGCTTTGTCTATATCAAATCAATAATTTTGAAGTGTGCAAATGCTATGGATGAATCTAGTTTTTATACTTGATGTATGCTGATCTAAGATGCGGAACAACTATTGAATATTAGTAAATTTATTTAATTTGAATAATTAGTTTAGACTGTGTTGATATTTTAAGGTGTGCAAGAGTATTTATTTTTGGTATAGTCTTCTAGGTGTGTGTTGTAGCTACTCTAGATAAAAATTTGTTATGAGATATAATGCTTACACTAAGGGTGTGTAAAAACAAATCTAAAGAGAGTAATATTTAGCTGAGGTCATCAAGTTCCCTATATGTATTCCCCTAGTTTGCTTAATCATGCTTGTTTGTGAGTGTGCAATAGCTAAAAATGACAAACATTAGTCTTGGATATACTCATCCACCAGATAAATAGCCTTGGAAAAAACCTTTTAAGAACACATAAAATTATTTTATGCCTTACATTTCCCACCCTTTTGAGTTTATTTTGATATCTACCCACCATAGATTAATTCTCCACCCAACTAACTTACTATTTAATTTATTTTAGATTTCACACATTCATCCATATACCTAGTTAAACAACTTACAAGCTCAACTTGCTATTCCACCAACTAGTTGTTTTAAGCACATACCTTCAACTTGTGCCCTAGAGTGGAACTTCATATCCATATATATATTGAAACACTATAGGATACCTCATTCAAGTTCTGTGGTGTGCATAAAACCCATATCTATAGAACAAAAATCTAGCACTAAAAAGAGGGCACACTTGTGTGTTTTCTCAATAGTAGAGGTTAGTCACTACATAGAGTTATACTAGAGATATATAGGAGAGTAACAAGGTCTAGGGCTAAATATAGCCTTTTGGTGTCACCTTTTTCATATCCTAGGAGGCCCAAGCTAGTACTGATCATCCTTGAGGTGCACCAAGCCAAGACACCTTCCCTAGTAAGAAGGGTACTGCTTATCAACCATCCTATGGATCAACCTTGGTTAGTCATATACAGTATTTCCATTCTTAGAGATCAACATAATTTACCAACGAACCCAAATAATTATTTTCTTGCCTTTTACCCTTTAAGTGGGATAAGGATATAAGAACATATTAAATATTTCAAGGCTGCTCTAAGATTAATGAATGTCACAGATGAGGATGTTGCATATAGACTTTTTATATTCACTCTATAGTATTATACTTATGATTAGTATCTTAATTTTTAAGAAAATCCCATCACCTTGTGGAATGCATGTCAAAATACTTTCCTTGCACAATTTGGGCAAGTTACTAATCCAAGATTGGTGTATCAACATGTCACCAACATGAAGAGGGAGGCCAATAAATCAATTAGAGAATTTAATGAAATATTTTAGAAGATGTACACTTGTTTAAACATGACATACAAACCATAAGTAGATCTAGCACTCAATATGTATAAGAATGTTTTGCATCCCATCACTGCAATATTTATAAGGAGAGATATTGTTTCTAATACTTTAGCCTTGAAATATTAATAAGATATCAACATTTATAATCAAATAAATCTAAAGATCAATCCTTAGAATTTAATGAGCCGAACATTAAATAATGGTTTTTCATCTTTGATTCTAATTCTATATGTTAATCAGAATGTCCCTGCATTCAATCAAAATCAATTGTACACATTGCCTCCCATGACACAATAAGCAACAAATCAATATCATGGGTTATTGAATAATCAAACACAAAGGAATGGCCATCAATAGAACCAATAAAATCAACATCTGACTCATTTCAACATATCAGTCGCTTAGGGTGATGACTCCACCAAAGATGAATTGGATTATATACAAAGAATGGTCCAAAAGTTGAGTAATGACCTATTAAATATGCATAAAAAGATGAGTAATAACACCAATAAAAAATTAAAAACAAAATTATGGATTTCTACGATACAATAGGCCTTTCAATAGACCCACTACTAATGTAGAATAACAATAGTCTACTAAGATGCTAGAAATTAACATCATGGAGATAGCTTTGTTCTATTGGTGTAGAGTTCATAACACATCAAAACATGGGGAATTGGAATATGTGGACTTATGTGTAGCCTTTCAAATTTTATAAAGGGAAATGGTTAGATAAGATCAAATGATGAATCCCCTAGATCTCCCTCATGAATTTGGCCCCTCATGTTCAACTATGGTTTTTGAAATTTATGAATTTCCCTTACCCAATGAAGATGAAAATGTTATAAAGGGTAATTATAATGAATTAAAATCATTTAAATAATTTAATAAGAATATATACAATATAAGGAATAGATAGTCTGACCACTTCTACTCTTGATCTTGAGTAAAATAAATCCTTTTGAGCTTAAATTTTATGATCACATGAATGTCAATGATAGTCATATGAACATTATTTAATAAGAGAATGGACATAAAATTTAAGCTCATAAAATAGCCATTGGTTTTCAAATAGTGGTTCTCAACAAATATAATGGTCCACATTGCATCATACATCTTAATCCAATAGTGTGACACGAGTCAAATAGTTAAGGATATCAAGAGATTAAAACATAGTATAAAAATGTGAGTTGATAGACTAAAAATAGGATCATGAAATCAAATATAAAGCTGCCACATGGTGTAAGCTTGGATAAAGTTGATAAGTCAAGGACAAGATTGATGGTTGGCACTTGATTGTATAGATCAAGATCGATGATGTGAATGAAGGTCAAGTAGTCAATGGAACTGAGTTGGATTGTTGACAACCAATGGGAAAAGGATCAATCCAAAGACATTTTTTGATAGAGATAGGTGATCTAATTTTTGACTCAGGGCAAATAAAAATAAGGAACCAAGCTTGAGTTTGGCCTGAGGTGGTGGAAATACATGGAACTAAGTTCGATGTGGATCTCGATGGAACCAAAATGAATATTTTGAGACTAAGATCTACCATTAAGGATTTGTAGAGATATCTCAGCTCTTTTAGACCTAATATAGATCAAAGGTTGGCAAGTTGGTGGCTAAATAGGTGACAGACATCAAGTAGAGTGTCATAATATAATGACTATAGGAAAACCAATAGTCTGAGATTGGTTTTCCATCTATAGTGGACCCATGAGCATGGGGGAAGGTTAGAGCATAATCCAATTGTAATAAGAGCTATAATTTCAAAGGATACCTTGAAGGCAAACACATAGACCCCAATGGTTTCATATGTAGGACCAACTACATGAAAGGGACCCCTTCTCTCTACTTTTGCATGCCATGACAAACCAGTCAGGAGAAATTTATCAATAAGACAAAATTATAATGGATGGATACTATTATTGTAACTACATTGATGCCATGACCCAAATAGAGATAACTTGATCCCATCATTGCATTCATTAGGGAGCATCAATGAGGGAATAATGTAACTATGCAACCACTTGAAGTGACCTAGATTAATCAAAAGGTCTGAATGAGCATAATTTAAGAAATCAATTGTAACTATGGTTCAAGTATTTGAACTTATTGATTCCCTTTTTCATCCCTTTTTTATCTCTAAATCTCTCTTTTTCTTACTTACTTTATGCTATAAGTAGCTTCAATTTTGGAATTTGTAAACAATTCCACTCCATGTAAGGTAGAGCCCTACTAGAATGATGTCATATTTTACCTTTGAACATTAATACAATATTGGTTTCAAGTTAATGAATAATTGTCTAAGTGTACAAATGATGTATGGTGATTTAAAGTGATAATTCTCTATCCTTTCTTCCCTTATCCTTTCATATTTGTGCAAGAGTACCTATTATAGCAGGTCATGCAGAGTGTAGTCAAGTGTGTTAGACATATTTGAAGTGTATGACTATCCTTGGAGTGTGAAATCAGTTGTCTAGTTCATTTTCCTTGTGTTTCCTCACACATCATACCTCTACATTTAAATACTCATGTTAGAAACCTTCTAGGACTTAGAAGCTAGTTTGTGTGTCTTATTTCTTAGTGCAGGAAAGCATCATGATCATATGGAAAACATCTTGGTGTATCACCTCTTATATTCAATTAATTTCATGCAAATTTTAATTATTTCCCCCATAATTAATCAATTAGCATAGGTGAAAGCACTTCAGGACATATTCAGGGAGTGAGCCCTTCAATATAGAGGCTCACTTCCAATATAGGTACACCCACATACCTAGAAGTGTTTCCATGTTTCCAAAATATAGAAGAGGATTGAACACCCTCTTCTAGAGTGTGAGATTTTGTGATAATAGTTCTGGCACACCTAGTGGAACCATTGTCTTCAAGATAACTTGCCAAGGTGAATGTTGGTCTTGACAACATCAACTACAAATTGGTGTGCTACTCAACATTTGGCAACTCCTTCATGGTAAATCTAGTTCAAGGCCACTTGTTTTGTTATAAACATTTCCTCATAATTCATGGTTCTCACTAGGTCATCCTTTGCTAGAACATCCAATACTATTAACCCACCCATTCAACCTAAAATTCCTCTTGCAATTCAGTATCCACAACCTAATCTACCCTTTAAAGAATGAGTATATTTTTCTAGAGAGGAAGAGAGTGAAGAGAATGAAGAGTTTGAAGATCTTGAATAAGAATACATGGTTAGACCTCATGATTTCCCTACCTTCAATACTAAAAATCCAATTCAACTTTAATTATATGATGTCATTCCTACTAACACCATGAAAGGTGTGTCCACATTCAATGGTGAGAGTCATGTAACACCTAGTGAGCATATTAGGGATGTGTCTAACTTATATAGTTTCCATAGTATTTTTTAAGATAACATTTACATTATACTCCTAGACATGTCCCTTAAAGGGAAGGCTCTTTATTGTTATAGGACCCTAGAAGGGGGATGCATCACAATATGGGGTGAGTTTGTAGAGTTGATTTTTAGATTTGAAAATGAAAGTAACCATGCTTCTCTCATACATCAGCTCAATATGATAAGAAGGGGCCCCAAAGAAATAATGCATGAATTCAATTAAAGGTTTCATAATACTTGTCATACATTGCCTCCTCCCATGAGACCACATGCTAGTTTTATGTTCCCTACTTAGTTGAAAGCCATTGGTACTGAAATTGATGGCATGCTTCAATCTATAGGAGGTTCCACTCTTCCTGAAGCATATGATCTTGCTATCAAAGCTGAGAATAGTCTCATCTAAGATGGATGATTGCCTCCTAAGGTATTTATTCCCCCTTTGTCTTATACTTTTGCTAATGCTCTAGATACAATCCAAGTTCCTAATGCCAATACCAAAACTAAGGTTGCTCTTAGGCAAACGAAAAATAATGTTCGTTGGAAAGAAAATTTCCTAGCCTCAGAGGCTCAAAATAGGCAAGTTAATATGAAAAAATGTTACTCTCATAATCCTTACCCCTATCAGCGAAAATAGGATAAATAATATGGAAGAGGAAGAGGTCAATGGTATCCTAACTCTAACAAACATGCAAATGTGTACAATCCTAACTCCACTACCAATGCAAGAGAGATTATACCTATGCATAGAAAATTGGTGCAAGGATAAAATTGGTAGCAAGGCCAATTTATGGATGCTAATGAAGGTAGATATTAGTATCTTGTTTCTCAAGGAGGAGTTAATCCTCTCTTATTAGCTAAAAATGAAATCATGATGTAAAAAAGTGAAGGTGGACATCCTCAAGGAGAGATCTTCACCAACTTCCTAGTTAAGGAGACTTTTGTGCTTAATAATTGAACCTATATTGTATACAACACTATATCTAAGAGAAAGGATTTAGGTGTTGATAGTAATGTTCATACAATCTCATTCAATACCTCCAACAAGTCAAAATGTGGTAAGGTATGTTTAAGGTGCCTCTATTCATAAAGTTATAATAAATTATTTACCTCCAAATACATAATAAAAGGTGAGTACTAATGCTTTAAAAATAGCAGATTCCTAGTAAAGTGCCAAAGCATCTATCTCCTTATGGGATATCCTTCATATGCCTGGCCAAAAAGAATTATTACAAAAGCAATTGTCCATTATTCCTACTAGTCCTTCATCTTTAAATAAAATTAGTAGTCATTTTTTACTTGAAAATTATCCTAGTGCCATTGTTTAACCATCCACTAGGGATGACAAACCTACACCATTTTACCTCACCCTCATTATAGGTGATAAGTTGGTACACAATTACATAGTTGATAGTGGAGCCTCTACCTCAGTCATGCCCAAAGTTGTAGCTGATAAGTTGAGCCTAAAATATGAGCCTCATAACAAAGGAGCGATACAAATATATGAAACACCTACCAAGATAGTAGGATTGATAAAAAACTTGAAGGTTTTCTTGCATGATTGTCTTAGCTTTCCTATCCTTTAAGATATAGTTGTTGTTGACCTCCCAACTCACTTTGCAATCTGCCTGTCAAGAGACTTTATAGCGAATATTGGTGTATATCTCTCAACTAACTAGTCTTTCTTGGCATTTAAAACAAGGTACGAGGCCAAGGTGACAATTAGGACACAACCCCTTGTAATTTTTGATATTGATTAAGATGCGTTGAGACACATTCTAATTTGAATTATGTTGTTCATGAAGAAAAGGAATATAATGTGGATGATGGGCATTTTAAACTTGAGGGAATTCATGATTTTTTTTTTGGATGAGTATGGTGAAAATGCATATAGGCATTATACTTATGCATACTTTGATCAAACTAATGTTGGGACTTGCATCATACATGATGAGCCATTTGAAAGAGCTGAGATAAGTGTCAAACATTCTCATGCTACTAAGTGAAAGTATATTTTTCATGAGTATGATGATCATAGGTTGGTGAATCTAATTGAGCACCATAGTGGGAAGAATGATGTTTTCATTCTTGATATTGATTAAGATGCTCTGAATGATGACACTCATGAAGAAGAGGAGGATGACGTATGGCTAAGATTCGAGGCCATATGTCAAGAATTTGATAATATTGGTAATATTCCTTATTCTCCAAAGAAATGTACGTCTTATGTGTTTGTTGATAAAATTAATGTGCATGCTCTCAGGTGTTCTATAAATTATGAAAGTAAAGGTCATGTTATTAAGGAAGATAGACATCGATATTATATTTAAAAGCTTACGATTCTAGATGGACCTAGTGAGGTCAAGGAAAAAGTTGTTGTACTTAGAGGAAAATTAGGAGATCCATCTAGCATTGAGCCATGCTTAGAGGGGTTGGATCATAAATAATAACTTGATACTCCCAAGCATCAAATATATTTTAAACATGAAGAAAGAAAGGTTGAGGTAGTTGTCATCATTCCTATTCTATAGTGTCAAGAATGTATATTAGAGATGGAAATGATCAAGAGGATTGTAGGTCACACCAAGATCTTAGAGAGAAATAAATATCATTCATGAGGGTCCCAGATCGTTTACTTGTAGACCTAAGAATATTCAAAGGTGATAGGCTTCTTGATCACCTACATATGTAAGTGATTAGTGATGAGCATGATCTTCATGCTAGGATACCTTAATGGAGTGATAAAGATGCCAGGTGAACTATTTTTAACCCTATTTGAGGTATGATAAGATGTTTTACCTCAATATGAGGTTTTGTAAAAACTAGAGTAGGTGTGTTTTTCCTTTTTTGTGTTCCAATAAGTTCTCTTAAGCACAAGTATGTTTTTCTTAGTTCCTTGATTTATGTTTTGTTCTTGTTATTTTATATGTTTTATGTACTATTCAAGGTAATTTGTATGTCAAAATTGATGTACATATGAATCCATATCCCAATGGACAAAATTAGGCAACTGGTCATGGCATAACAAGTATGCCACTGATAGGAAACCACCAAGAATGTTGACCATTTTTACCTCAAGCCAAAATGGGTAAACCCCCTATAGTTATAATCTTGTATAAGGAATTTTTATAATGTCATGGTACATGATTGTAGTCTAATTAATGTCATTTCATATGTCATTCTTTTCTTGGTCATGGTCTGGTTCAATCCTTGTGCCATTTGATATCTTAGGGGTAATTTTAGGGTCATATATGCAAATGTCAGGTCTTCATGGTGATTAATATAGTTAGAGCATAAAATAATTTTGTTTATGGCCCAAGGAATTCATCTGATCTTTCAAAGATCAAGCAGTAGCTCAAGAATAAGCTTTGTGAAGCCAAATCGTCATTAGGACATCACATGGAAACTAAAATGGAGAAGCTTTCTTTTATAATTTTTAAACATGCTATAAAAACCTCCCATGACAATCAAACCATGCAAAATCAATGTCCTTAGTGCCATGAGCATGATCTATAAGTTTCATATCTTGATGAGCCTTCTATCTTGAGATCTAAGCCTTAAAAGTTCAGCTTGCTGAGTTTAAGGAGCCATGTCATCTAGGAATGAATGAACTAGCTATTTTATGTATTTTTTATCTTCACTCAAGAAGCCCCCATGAGACAAAGGATTATAGTGATAGGTATTTATTCATGCTGAGAACATGCTTTAAAAAATTCAAGTCCGCAGGAGCTTTCTGGCTCAAGTTATAAGCTTCTGAAGATGGACCTAAAACATAATATATTCATGCTAACAACAAGTTTAAGCTCAAGAAAAACAAATCCTTTTGAGATTAAATTTTATGGTCATTTGAATTTAAATGATGGTCATGAAAACATCATTTGATGGGAGCATGAATGTCAAATTTAAGCTCATAAAATACATGTTAGTTTTCAAATAGTGGGTCAACAAATCAATGAGATCGAGAGATTGACACATGGAATAAACACGTGAATTGACAGACTGATAGTAAGATCCTAAAATCAAATTCAAAGCTACCACATGGTGTAATCTTGGATAAAATTGACAAGTCAAAGATAAGATCGATGGCTAGCACTTAATCATATAGATCAAGATAAATGATGCAAACTAAGGTTAAGGAGTTAATGGATTTGATTTGGATTGTTGATAACCAATGGGAAAAGGATAAAGCTTGGGACTTTTTTGATAGATATTGGTGAATTAGTTTTCAACCCTGATAAACAAATATAAGGAACCAAACTTGAGTTTGACCTAAGATGGTGGAAATACATGGAATTGAGTTTGATGTAGATCTTGATGGAACCAAAATGAAGATTTTGAGACCAAGCTCTGCCATTAAGGATCTATATAGATAGATTAGGTATTTTAGACCTAATATAGATTAAAGGTCAACAAGTTGGTGGCTAAATAGGAGCCATCCATTGAATAGAGTGTCATAATATAATAACTATAGGAAAACCAATAGTCTAAGATTGGTTTTCTATCTGTAGTGGACCCATGAGTATGGGGGAAAGTTCAAGCATAATCTAGTTAGAACAAAATCTAGCATTGCAAAGGATGTCATGAAGGCATAGATGTAGACCCCAACAATTTCATCTCTAGGACCAACTACATGAAATGGACCCATTCTCTCTACTTTTGCATGAAATGATAAACTAGTCAAGAGTAGTTTAAAAAAAAGACAAAATTTTAATGGATGGATCCTATTATTATAACCACATTGATGTTAGGACCTAGCTGGAAACAACTTGATCCCATAATTGCAATCATTAGGGAGAATCAATGAGGGAATAATGTAACTGTGTAACCACTTAAAGTGACTTAGATCAATCAAAAGGTCTGAATGAGCATAATTTAAAAAATTAATTATAACTATAGTTCAAATTTGTTAACTAATTGATTCCCCTTTTTAGTGTCAAGGTGCCATTTCTCTTGCTTCCTTTATGTTATAAGTAGCTATCATTTTGGGCTTTGTAAACAATTCCACTCCATGTATGGTAGAGCCCTAATAGAATGATGTCATATTTTGCCTTTGAACATTAATGTAAGTTTGGTTTCAAGTTCATGAACAATTTTATAAGTGTGCAAGTGAAGTATGATGATGCAAAGTGATAATTCTCTATCCTTTCTTCCTTTGTCCTTTCATATTTGTGCAAGAGTTCCTATTTTATTAGGTAATGTAGAGTGTACTCAAGTGTGCTAAGCATATTTAAAGTGTATGACTATACTTGGAGTGTGAAATAATTACTTTGGTTTATTTCTCATGTGTTTCTTCATACATCATACCTCTACATTGAAATACTCATGTTAAAAACCTTATAAGACTTATAAGCTAGTTTGTGTGCCTTATTTCTTAGTGAAAGAAAGTATGATGATCATATGGAAAACATATTAGTGTATCACCTCTTAGATTATGTTAATTTCATGCAACTTCTAACTCTTTTTCCCATAAATAATTAGTTAACATAGGTGAAAACACTTTAAGACACATTCAGGGAGCTAGCCCTTAAATCTAGAGGATCACTTCCACTACAGGTACACCCACATACCTAGAAGTGTTCTCATGTTGCCCAAATATGGAAGAGGCTTGAACACCCTATTTTAGGGTGAAATATTTTGTGACATTAGTACACATCTAAATTTAATTATAACCTTATATATAGATGGCTATCGATATACTGGTAGTAGATATTCTTGAAGGGTACAAACTACTATTGAGTAGAGATTGGTCGAAGATGCTCAATGGATATATTTTCATGGACTTATCTCATATTTAGATGCCATAGAAAGGCATTGCCAATAATATTAGGATAAATAAAGAGCCAAGGCTGAATTACCCTATTACAAATTACAACACTTCTAATTAAGAAGTAAGTTACAAATCTCCTAGTCTTAGGATTTAGACATTTATTATAAAGCATGAAATGTATGAAGAAGTGTAGGGCTCTTCCCAATTATAGACCCACCATTTTGATGAAGCAAGATCCAAGAAAATATCAGGTGTTGGTATTGAGTTAGTTGATCCACAAGGGAAGAAGTACCTAGCAACATATAAGATCCAATTCCCATACACCAAAAATAGAGATGAGTACAAAACCCTAATTTTGGGATTATATTTTGCTCTCAAGAACAACATCAAGGAACTAATAATAAGTAGAAACTCAAAAATAGTGATCAACTAGGTCAAAAATAAATATCAATGAAAATTATCATACTTAAATAAATACAAACATAGAACTTGGTATTTAATTATGTCATTTGAGGCTTTCAACATAGTGTCCATTCTAAGGGAATAAAACCAAGTTATTGACTTATTGGTTACTACTTATTGGTTACTTCAACAATGAATTTGGCACCTCTATAAGAGTAAAAAGTGAAGAAGTTCTCAATTGAATTGATACCTTGTCCATCAATACCATAAAATATTGAAAAATTGGAGGTGTTTGATGATGATCAGTAGATCATCCAGTTTCTAACCAATTTAGGACAATTCAAGTCCCAAATAATTAATGATGAGTGTTGTCCCCCAAAAGTAGCAGTCATTTTTGGGACAACATTTGAACTATTTTGGTCTTATAGACCAAAATTGTCTGTTCCATTTCCAAAATTTGTCCTAGACATTCTATTTCCTCATTTTACAAGCTTCTCAAAAAATCTACAGACTCTGCAGGTCAAGTTTAATGGGTTTTACATGTTGATTTCTATGAACTTTGTTTCTACAGACTCTACAGGTAGATTCATTTATATAGGTTCAAAGGCTTTTGTAGGCAGTTTCAGTCAAAAGAATTAGTTTTCAACACTTAGTCATTCTCTAGGATTGGTTTAGAGCTTTGGTTTAGTTGAAAATATCCATTGGTAAGCATCTGAGTGCAAAAAAGAGACTTGAACCACTGAACTGTTGAACCATTAAACTACTTTGGTTCAAAGGTTCAACGGGTTCAAGGTTCAACAATTTCAATGTCTTTGGCAAGAGTTAAGCACTTCATCAATGTTAAAATTTCAATCACTTCAATTGGTTCATCAGATTCAAGACACTTGGCCAAATCAAGGCGGCTTGAACCATTGAACCACTTTAGTTCAAAGGTTCAATGGGTTTAAGGTTTAATGGTAGGTTCTACCAAAGGAATAGTTCAATGGCTCAGTTCAACCAAGTGATTCAACTCTTTATTTCACTCAGTTGGTTCATTCATTTAGTTCATCCAATGTTTCAACGTCTCAAGGTTTAACAGCAGGTTCAAAGACATTTTTCAAAGCTTTGTTTGAACTGTTGAACCAAAACTTGGTTCAACATCTTGGTTCAATGAATAGGTTCAATGAATAGGTTCAACAACAGGTTCATTCACTCGATTCATCTACTTGATTCATTTAGTCAGTTCATTCAATTAAACCTTCAACTTAAACCATTGCCTTGAACCATTTTAGTTCAAAGCCTTGGTTCAACTGATTGGTTCAACGAAATGGTTCAACTGTTGGTTCAAAGGCAAGTTCATAATGTTTGGTTCAAGGCTTAGTTCATCGGCTTATTTCATCCAATTGAACTATTGGCTTGAACCATCAGCTTGAACCATTTTTGGTTCAACCGATTAGTTCAACATCTTGGTTCAACAGAATGGTTCATCACCAAAATTCAAAGGGGCGGTTTAATGCAGAAGGAAACTTCTCAAAGGATAAGTGCCCTTGCGGAGGACACTTAATCAATAAAAGCACCCTTCAAAAGGGTCATTTTTCAAGGAAGCCAAAAGGTAATTCTTTCAAATTTGTTTAAGGCATTTAAAATTGGCTAAGGCATAATTCTTTCAGATTTTTTTTTGAAGGAATTCCTTCAGACAAAAAGTCTGAAAGAAATCAAAGAAGCAAATGCGGGCAAAATCTGAAGACCAATCAAAGACTTTGTGGAACAAATAATTCCATGGACTTTTTGTCCATGAGAATTTTCCCTGGACTTTTGTCTGTAGGAATTTTCCCGGGGGGAAATGTCCATGGGAAACTTTCACGTGAGGAAACATTCACAGGAAAAAGCCTGGGGATTTGTCTACGGGAACTGCCAAGGCAAAGGGCTATTGAAGGACCCCGAAGGGAAGGTGCCCTTATGGGGGACTCTCGACAGCCAAAGTAAAAGGCTATTCTAACTTGACATAGGTCATTTCTCAAGGCCCAAAAGGGTAAGTCCAATCTGGAAGAATACAAAGCTGAATGCTGAAAGAGGACCAAGGGGTGATGTGCCTAAAGACATCAAATTCAAGATAGTGAACTAGTTGTTGAGAGCACATCTATGGGCATGTAAATGTCAATTTTAAAGCTCATGAAATAGCCATTGATCCTTTGGATTTACAGACCTGAATGCATTCCCAAAATTCAAGATCAAAACTAACAGAAAGCGAGGAAAGACATAACAACGAATGAATCCAGGACTCAATTCAATTAACCAGAAAAGGAGGAATGATGAAGACAAGATCAGACCGCCAGATGGACATTAAAAGTTGCAATCTTTCAATTACATGGCTTGTTTATCTACATTGAGAAGATCAAATGGGTAAAATGCCCCAAAGTTCCAGCTTGTCTTCCTAACAGTTCCCAATGCATGATGATGTATTACTATTCTTGAGTCTTTCTTGAAGTCATTATATAAGGGACTTTCTTTCATTGTAAATGAATCTTTTTTTTGACAATTTGAATGAAACTCTGCCCAAATTGAGAGGCATCATTGAGACTTTGTGCTTAGTCTGTTAATCATATTTTGTTACTGGAATAAGAAAGCAAAGGACTTTTTTAGACTTTGTGCTATGATATCTTTGTTATTAAGGAAACTATTCTTATGTCCTTTTTCCTTGATATATTTTCTATTGCATTAATTTAACAAGCAGGATTAGTAAAATTAGTCAAGAAGGTGTCCTGAAGAATCAATTGTGGACAAACTTTGTGCCCCCATAGCTTCCTTTAGTGTGGTTTCTTTTCATTGCTGTGTAAAAGACTTTGAGAAGACTTTGTACCCTCATTGTCCTTTGTATATTACTCTTGAGAATTTTAGGTAGAGACATTGTGCTGTATCTCAATTTGCTGGTTGCTACACCTCAGTTACATTCTACTTTTATTTTTAGGAGTATTCTTGTGGCTGGTTGAATAGTTCTTCTGAAAGAAGAGGAGAGCTATCTATCATTTCCCTTGAGTTTTTCCTTTGTTTTACACACATCATCTCTAAAGAAAGAGAGATGGATGGCTTGTTCTACCCTTGAGTATTATTTTCTATTTATACATACATACATACATATATATATATATATATGTATATATATATATATATATATATATATAACATATCCATAGGGAACCTCCCCTTGATGAGAGGAGAGAGCAGTCTCCTTTTGATGATATAAACTTACACATTTGGATGACTAATCTTCCTAATTTTGTTGATGAGACCTATTTTGTTTACCAGTATGCTGATAGACAAAATATTCAACCAATAGTTTTTGGTGACTCCGCTGGGGAATATAACCCATTATCATTATAATGCTTATCCATTACAAACTCTAGCGACTCCGCTCTACTGGGGAAATACCCATTATTCATTGATAGCCTATCCATTCACCTCAACACTAACCAGGAAAGAACACATAGTTTTAAGCCCCAAGCTTTAACTGAAGCAAGGTCAATTCTTTTCCATTTTCATTTTACAATCTGGCAGATTCAAGGTATACATGAAGCCAAAGGGCTAAAGGTATCATTGACCTTGTGTTCAAGATGGTACAACAAAGTGATTTTGATCTATTTTCTTCACCATGTCATCTCTAATGAACCAAGAGCTTCCCTCCTACTAAAGCCAGATCTCCATTACCAGATGAAGTATCTACTTTTGCTATTGATAAAGCTGTGCCTATAATTACCCCTTTGAGATTTTTTATCCCTCCTTTTCAAAATCCTATAATGGCAATTTAAGGCCCTTGGGGTAATGATTTTGGTCCTCTAAATCTTATTCCTCCTCTACATGAGCTTCCACATAGTTCTAAGAAGAATTTCCCTAAATTTTATGGTGATGGGAAAGTTCATCCTAATGAACACATTGCAGCATTTAGCATAACTTGTGGAGTAATCAGTGTAGAATTTGAAGATGTAGCAGTTAGGCTTTTTGTTGAAACACTACAAGGTGCTAGTGTAAATTGGTTTTACCATCTACAGGCTTGGTCTTTGACTGATTGGAATGCTCTTAAAGCTAAGCTTAAAGCCAGATTCAAACTTGGAGAAGATGCACATACACTTCTAGCTCAACTTACACAGATGAAGAAAGAGCCTCATGAGCCTATGAGAGAATTCATAGCTAAATTTGACAAATTAAGAAATAGAATCCTTGTAATTTCTAGACCTATAGATGAGAATCTTAAATGCTTTTTCATTAATTCTCAGCTACCTGAAGTCAATTCTTTCTGGAGATGTGTTGGTCAAATAGATCTCGCAGTAGCTCAACTTTTGGCCACTGAAGTAGAAGATGATCTCATCTTAGCAGAGAAGATAAGAAGAGATCCAAATAGAAATAGAGCTTCATCATCTTCTAAATTTACATCTTCAAGCACCACAGATCCAATGGTGCAAAAATTAGCAAATGAGTTGCTTGCTCTCAAAAAGTAAATGGCTCAAGGAATGTCTTCTACTCCTACATATAGAAGGACATTCCTAAATCTATCATATTAGGGAAATGTTGCCAGGAATCAAGGTCAACAAAATCACCTTCCTCCCCCACAAGGAAAACTTGCCCTAGAAGCTCCTCCAACTAATTCAGTAATGGGATACTTTGAAGCAGAATCAAAATTCTTTTTCTAGCCTGAATTGAATCAAGAAAATGATGCTAATATCATTAAAGACAATCAAGAAGAATCAGCTGGCAACTCGCACATTAGTTTCCTGAATTACCAGGATGAAATTGGAAGTAAAAGAGAAGCTTTAGATGGATCATATGCAGTGTTTACCAGATCCAAGAACCAATCAGCCTAGCAAGCTAATAAAGAGAAGATAGAGGAACAACCTCAACTAGCAATCACAATTGCTAAATGTGGGACTACTCTGCCTTTTCAATCAAAGGATTCGGTCATCACTAAAAAGGTAAATACATCCATTTCACCTTCACCTTCTACTCCTAATTCACAAACTAGCCCACCTCCCATCCCTCCTAAAACTTAGAAAGTTGAAGTACCTTTCTCTGTACCTAGCTCGATTCAACCATTTGACATAATTGATCATGTCAAAAAGACAAAAATACAGATGTCTAAATTTGAATACTTGCATTCCAATCTAGATCAACTAAATAAGTTGGTCCAATATGTTACAAATCAAACCATCCCTACAGGACAAAAAGCTAAAAAAGTAATTCCTAATTCTCCAAAGAACATGCCTATTCCAAATAATCTGATCATTACTCCTCCAGCTGCTCCTAGAAAAATAGAACCCTTCTATGTTTCCCTATTAATTAATGGCCACAAGCTGAGTAATTGTATAATAGACTCAGGCGCATCTGACAATGTCATGCCTGTTAAAGTTGTTAAGTCTCTTGGTCTCACATTGACTAGAACATTTGGGAGATGTTTTTCCATGGAGAATAAGCAAGTACCATTACTGGGGCAAATCAAAGATGCCCAATTTACATTTGCAGCCTTTCCAGACAAGAGGATTAAGATGATTGTCTTGGTGGCTGACGTCCTAGCATCTTATGGCATTTTACTTGGAAGAAATTTTTGCAAGGACGTAGGAGGAAAACTAAGCATGGACTTGTCTGAAGCAAGGATCCCTGTCCAAGGCATAATAAAGAGATTGCTCCCTGAAAAGGAGGCAAAATACATGGTTACCCAAACATCATCCCCTATGGCACAAATTCTATTTGAATATTTAGGTAGGGATAATTATTTCTTTACCATAGATGATGCTCATGTTCCTACAGATGAAAGTCCTATAGCTGACAATCTAGGAATTGATCCAAACAAGACTTTAGGAGAATTGGTAGAGCACAATATAAAAAAGGAAGCATCTTCCATCTCTAATGAAGAGAAATTTGATAAGAGATCAGCTTCTAATGATGACAACAGTTCTTCCACCAATGATAGAGTTGGGACTATGTTGATATCTCCTCAAAGAGATATTCTTCTTTCATGCAATTTGCAAGTCAATAACACCAACAACACAGCTGGATGTGAATCTCTGTTGCCTAAATTGAAGATTGCTCAAGATGAAGAAGTCAAACTCCTTCACATCAAAGGAGATGATAATCTAGTAGTTTGTCAAGAGTTGACTTGGATGATCCAATCATGTGTTGGACTGAATCAACAGAACAACAAGTTATGATTGTGGATCATGCTGCTGCAAATCAAAATCAGGCAAAGGAATCTATCACCAAGAAAGCAAGGAGTGATGGTTTCTAGTTTGAAGACCACATCCTACCTTGGAACAAGAAGAAGAAAAGGCCAAGAAAAAGACATAGAAAATTGATTTCTTGGTGGAGAGTTCCATTCGCCCATCACCGATTCTGGGGACAAAATGGTTTCCTACTGGTTTATTAGGACTGGATGCCATTATCATTGTCCCATAATGGGTAGCATTTGAAACACTTTAACTCTTGAAGTATCAGATCATTGCATATGTATATATGTATATTTGTATAGTTTTTAATTCTATTTTGTTTTGTTTGTTTCCATTTTTGAAGCCTTTCATTTCTGGGTAGCATGACTCTGAAGCCCAATGGTACACATGAAAACACTAGAAATTTTGGATTCTACTCCTTTCAATTCATTTTGAAATTGATAGAAGTTCCCCAACTAGAGCCAGCTGTTGTCCCCCAAAAGTAGCAGTCATTTTTGGGACAACATTTGAACTATTTTGGTCTTACAGACCAAAATTGTCTCTTCCATTTCCAAAATTTGTCCTAGACATTCAAATTCCTCATTTTCCAAGCTTCTTAGAAAATATATGGACTTTGTAGGTTAAGTTTAATGGGTTTTACATGTTGATTTCTATGGAATTTGTTTCTACAGACTCTACAGGTATATTCATTTATATAGGTTCAAAGGCTTCTACAGGCGGTTTAAGTCAAAAGAATCAGTTTTCAACACTTAGTCATTCTCTGGGATTGGTTCAGAGCTTTGGTTCAGATGAAAATATCCATTGGTAAGCATTTAAGTGCAAAAAAAAGACTTGAACCATTGAACTATTGAACCATTGAACCACTTTGGTTCAAAGGTTCAACGGGTTCAAGGTTTAACAAGTTTAACATCTTTGGCAAGAGTTAAGCACTTCATCAAGGTTCAAAGTTCAATCACTTCAATTGGTTCATCAGCTTCAAGAAACTTGGCCAAATCAAGGTGGCTTGAACCATTGAACCATTGAACCACTTTGGTTCAAAGGTTCAATGGGTTCAAGGTTCAATGGCAGGTTCAATCAAAGGAACAGTTTAATGGCTCAGTTCAACCAAGCAGTTCAACTCTTTATTTCACTTAGTTGGTTCATTCATTCAGTTCATCCAATGGTTCAATGTCTCAAGGTTAAATAGTAGGTTCAAATACATTTTTCAAAGCTTTGTTTGAACCATTGAACTAAAACTTGGTTCAACATCTTGGTTCAATGAACAGTTTCAACAAATAGGTTCAACAACAGGTTCATTCACTCAGTTCATCTGCTTGATTCATTTAGTCAGTTCATTCAATTGAACCGTCAACTTGAACCATTTTGGTTCAAAGCCTTGGTTCAACTGATTGATTTAATGAAATGGTTCAACTATTGGTTTAAAGGCAAGTTCATAATGTTTGGTTCAAGGCTTAGTTCATCGACTTATTTCATCCAATTGAACTATAAGCTTGAACCATTTTTGGTTCAATGTCTTAGTTCAACAAAATGGTTCATTGCCAAAATTAAAAGGGGCGGTTCAATGCAGAAGGAAACTTCTCAAAGGACAAGTGCCCTTGTGGAGGACACTTAATCAATAAAAGCACCCTTCGGAAGGGTCATTTTTCAAGGAAGCCGAAAGGTAATTCTTTCAGATTTATTTAAGGCATTTAAAATTGGCTAAGGCATAATTCTTTCAAATTTTTGTCTAAAGGAATTCTTTCAGACAAAAAGTTTGAAAGAAATCAAAGAAGCAAATACGGGCAAAATCTTGAGACCAATCAAAGACTTTGCGAAACAAATAATTCCGCAGATTTTTTATCTGCAAGAATTTTCCTCAGACTTTTTGTTCACAAGAATTTTCCCCAAACTTTTGTCTGTGAGAATTTTCCTTGGGGAAATGTCCATGGGAAACTTTCACGTGAGGAAATGTTCACGGGAGAAATCCTGAGGATTTGTCCGCGGGAACTGCCAAGGTAAAGGGCTGTCGAAGGACCCTGAAAGGTAGGTGCCCTTGTGGGGGACTCTCGATGGCCAAAGCAAAAGGCTATGCTGACTTGACATAGGTCATTTCTTAAGGCATAAAAGGGCAAGTCCAATCTAGAATAATACAAAACTAAAAGTTGAAAGAAGACCAAGGGTTGATGCGCCCAAAGACATCAAATTCAAGACAGTGAACAGGCATCCTATGTGGTATGTACACTAGGCCAAGGTGGTCAAGTTCAAATTAAATAAAGATGACAAGCTTGTAGACACTAATGATTAATAGTGCATGAACTATACTTGAATAGTAAAATACTATAACCTCTATATGGTAATAAACTTCACATATATTGATTATCATCGAGCTCGAGCATGTATTTATTTTTGAAAACTTAAATACTTAATTTAATTAAACTAGGTTGTAATTCACATAACTATAGTGCCAAACCACCACTACTAGAATCTCAAATTCTACTAACACTAAGAATTAAAAATGGCTTCTTCATTGAGAGCATACAGGGAAGCCCAAACACCATCTAGATTCTCTATCAAAGACTCAATAGAATACATGGATATAATTTTTTGTGCCTCAATATTTGATAGTATCTAAGCTAATTACTCAACTTTATGAGAGGTCATAGAGATCATCAAACCATTTACCTACGAAGAAGACATCTCTTAGGAGGAATGATAAGTTACAACTTACTTATTTCCTTTAAAAATATAAGCAATTTATTAAGCAACTGCAAAACTAGAGGTCATGCCATGCATTGACCTATTATGAGATTTATTCTTCAAAGGGAGGATTGTATATGACATATTATTTCACTACATTAAAAACAATATCATCATCACTTATATATCTAGGGAGGCATTCCAAAGGTATTTATCATTACCCATCCTATATGCCACCTTTGATTTTCATAGCATAGTTAGTTAAAAGAAGAGAAACAACATGGAATAAATAATGAGAAAATAGCTTATCCTTAGAGAGACATTCTCACTCAAAGAGATCACCAATGATCCTATACCCATTACCATATTTTGGATGGGAATCCACATTGGTATGGTACTACTAAACTATTTTTTTGGTCACCCAAGTATCCACTTCCTTCATTTGGATTGGGTATCACTGTTTGATCTGTTGATCACCTCAAAATGCACCTTCACATTGGGGAAGATTATCAGTGCTCACTTGCATGAATTGATATAGTGCAAAGATAGGAGGCCTTAAGGTGGAAATTTTTACATGATGTCCTACCTTCTAGATGTAGTCATGGGCACTATCTATAGACACAATAGTGATTTGTGGGATCCAAATCCCTAATACATCAAGAATAGAATCTATGATGTCTATTCCTTTGTTCATATCTATGAATTTAAAAGTAACATATCAAGAATTTTAGAATATTTTTATCCTCAAGTTTGGAGGGTGATTCATGGTGAACCTCTAACTAAGATTTACAAGAATATTTTCAATAAAATCATGTCTTTAGGTGATTATTGGTTATATCTAGATTAAAATTTTATAATGGTTTTTTCACACAAGGTAGATCCTCTTCACCTCTCCAAGTACATCCTGGATAAAGTATCTAAACAAGAAATTTCCTATCAACTATGGAAGAGGATAGATGAAGACCTCACAAAAATCTAGAAGAGTACCTTTCATGGCTCCCATATCATAATTAGGAGGATGTTATATACCTACTATAGACTCTTTAGAGAGGTTGGTGGTGTGAGGAAAGCCTATGCCTTAGCTAAATTTCCCCATATGGATTGGGACCCCAATAAGAAAGTGTAACAACATGTTCATAATCTAGGAATTCACCACAGGCATGATCCTTTTGATCATGACTTCCTATGTCTCAATGCTAAGGATGATACTGAAGTCAATAAAATGGCTAAAACTACTGGTGTAAGTGAGGAATTGAATAATGTAATCTAAGAGGATCCTTCCCTCACACTTGGGCAAGAAAAATTCATAATCCCACCACTAGGGGATGAACATATTCAAATTTATACAATAATAAACCTTTATAATAACCACAAGATTAGATCTAAGACCCCAAAAATACACCCACTATAATGATGGATGTAGAGTAAGATCAAGGTGAAGGGGAAACAATAGTTTCTATAATACAAATAGAAGAAGAAACTACAAAATTTTAGGTTGAATTAAGAAAAATAAAATAAGAAAAAGTAGATGAAATAATTTAGGCAAAAAATAACACTATTGGGAGAGAAGAGGAGATTATTTATTTAGAGTCCTATGATGAAGAAAACATTGCACCTACTGTGGTAGCTCTAGTAACCACAACAATTATCATGATGATCCCTTTTCCTACCCATCAAGTGGATACACCTCTAATTGAGAAGACCAAAATATGCTATAAGATAAAATCTAAGGTAGGAAATCCTCAAGCATAATCCACATAGGTACCAAGTGAATAGGCACAACCTTCAATTGAAGGTAAGCCAAAAGATCAAGTAGATGAAGAAGAACTACAATAATATATTGTTATAAGATTGTAAGGACTAAAAGGAAAGGCACCCCTTGGGGGTGACCAATCAAGGGTGTTCCACTTACTTCTCCCTTAGGCCACTCTCCTATTATTTTATTTCTTTTTGTCTCTTCTTTTATTGTTGTTATGAGATATAATATTTACACTAAGGGTGTACAAAAACAAATCTAAAGAGAGTAATATTTAGCTGAGGTCATCAAGTTCCCTATATATATTCCCCTAGATTGCTTAATCATGCTTGTTTGTGAGTGTGCAATAGCTAAAAATGACAAACATTGGTCTTGGATATACTCATCCACCAGATAAATAGCCTTGGAATTAACCTTTTAAGAACACATAAACTTATTTTATGCCTTACATTTCCCACCCTTTTGAGTTTATTTTGATATCTACCCACCATAGATTAATTCTCCACCCAACTAACTTACTATTTAATTTATTTTAGATTTCACACATTCATCCATATACCTAGTTAAACAACTTACAAGCTCAACTTGCTATTCCACCAACTAGTTGTTTTAAGCACATACCTTCAACTTGTGCCCTAGAGTGGAACTTCATATCCATATATATATTGAAACACTATAGGATACCTCATTCAAGTTTTGTGGTGTGCATAAAACCCATATCTATAGAACAAAAATCTAGCACTAAAAAGAGGGCACACTTGTGTGTTTTCTCAATAGTAGAGGTTAGTCACTACATAGAGTTATACTAGAGATATATAGGAGAGTAACAAGGTCTAGGGCTAAATATAGCCTTTTGGTATCACCTTTTTCATATCCTAGGAGGCCCAAGCTAGTACTGATCATCCTTGAGGTGCACCAAGCCAAGACACCTTCCCTAGTAAGAAGGGTACTGCTTATCAACCATCCTATGGATCAACCTTGGTTAGTCATATATAGTATTTCCATTCTTAGAGATCAACATAATTTACCAATGAACCCAAATAATTATTTTCTTGCCTTTTACCCTTTAAGTGGGATAAGGATATAAGAACATATTAAATATTTCAAGGCTGCTCTAAGATTAATGAATGTCACAGATGAGGATGTTGCATATAGACTTTTTATATTCACTCTATAGTATTATACTTATGATTAGTATCTTAATTTTTAAGAAAATCCCATCACCTTGTGGAATGCATGTCAAAATACTTTCCTTGCACAATTTGGGCAAGTTACTAATCCAAGATTGGTGTATCAACATGTCACCAACATGAAGAGGGAGGTCAATAAATCAATTAGAGCATTTAATGAAATATTTTAGAAGATGTACACTTGTTTAAACATGACATACAAACCATAAGTAGATCTAGCACTCAATATGTATAAGAATGTTTTGCATCCCATCACTGCAATATTTATAAGGAGAGATATTGTTTCTAATACTTTAGCCTTGAAATATTAATAAGATATCAACATTGATAATCAAATAAATCTAAAGCTCAATCCTTATAATTTAATGAGCCGAACATTAAATAATGGTTTTTCATCTTTGATTCTAATTCTATATGTTAATCAGAATGTCCCTGCATTCAATCAAAATTAATTATACACTTTTCCTCTCATGACACAATAAGCAACAAATAAATATCATGGGTTATTGAATAATCAAACACAAAGGAATGGCCATCAATAGAACCAATAAAATCAACATCTGACTCATTTCAAAATATCAGTCGCTTAGGGTGATGACTCCACCAAAGATGAATTGGATTATATACAAAGAATGGTCCAAAAGTTGAGTAATGACTTATTAAATATGCATAAAAAGATGAGTAATAACACCAATAAAAATTATAAACAAAATTATGGATTTATACGATACAATAGGCCTTTCAATAGACCCACTACTAATGTAGAATAACAATAGTCTACTAAGATGCTAGAAATTAACATCATGGAGACAGCTTTGTTCTATTGGTGTAGAGTTCATAACACATCAAAACATGGGGAATTGGAATATGTGGACTTATGTGTAGCCTTTCAAATTTTATAAAGGGAAATGGTTAGATAAGATCAAATGATGAATCCCCTAGATCTCCCTCATGAATTTTTCCCCTCATGTTCAACTATGGTTTTTGAAATTTATGAGTTTCCCTTACCCAATGAAGATGACAATGTTATAAAGGGTAATTATAATGAATTAAAATCATTTAAATAATTTAATAAGAATAAATACAATATAAGGAATAGATAGTCTAACCACTTTTACTCTTCCTAATAATATAATAATTCCCCTAAACCCTAAAGATGATAATAATCCTCCTCCTCTAAAAGGGAATGATCAACCTTAGCATAGTGAAGAATAGAGTAAGCAAAGATATAATATTGTTGAGGATATAAAAAATATCAAGGATAATATTACCCTCTATGAATTAGCACAAACCATAGAGCAAAATTAGCTCTTATGGAATTCTATCATAGGGAATTCTATTGTAGAAAAGGCCAAAATGTCCAACATAAATGTCATATACAAAATCAAGACTGAGGTTCCCCCTTTCTTGCTAACCATTTGGGTATTTGGAAAAAATATACATAGTTTTTTGTTGGATTTTAGATCTTTATCTATTTTGATACCAACCTCCATTTGTCAGAAGCTTGGTTTGATCCTAAGTCTATCCAAGAGGACAAATTCATAGTTTGATAAAATAGTAATACTTGTGATATGAGAACTTAACAATGTACGTGTTAACCATTTTTACCTCAGGTCAAAATGGGTCAACCTATTATAGTTGAAATCTTGTAAAGGGGATTTTTATAATGTCATGGTGCATGACTATAGTCCAATTGATGTCATTTCATATGTCATTCTAGTCTTGGTCATGGTCTGATTTAATCTTTGTGCCATTTGATATCTTAGAGGTCATTTTAGGGTCATATATGCAAATGGAAGGTCTTCATGGTGATTATTATAGTTAGAGAATGGAATAGGTTTGATTATTCCCCAAGAAATTCATTTGATATTTTAAATATCAAGTAGTAGCTCAAGAACAAACTTTATGAAGTTAGACCGTCATCAGTACATCACATGGAAACTAAAATGGAGCATCTTACTTGTGCAATTTTTAATCAGGCTCAAAAATCCTTGCATGACCATAAAATAATGTGAAATCAATGTCCTTAGTGTCATGATCATGAAATCCATATCTTGATGAGAATTTTATCTTGATATCTAAGCCTTCAAATTTTAGCTTGCTGAGTCTAAGGAGCCAAGCCATCCAGGATGTCATCCAAGAATGAATGAACCAACTCTTTTGTGAATTTAATTATCTTCACTAAATAATCCCCCATGAGATAAAGGACTATATAAATAGGTATTTATTCATACCAAAAACATGCTCTAAAATTTTTAAGTCTGTGTGAGCTTTTTGGCTCAAGTTATAGGGTTCAAAAGATGAACTCTAACATAAGACATTTATGCTAATGTCAAGTTTAATCTTGAGTAAAATAAATCCTTTTGAGCTTAAATTTTATGATCACATGAATGTCAATGATAGTCATATGAACATTATTTAATAAGAGAATGGACATAAAATTTAAGCTCATAAAATAGCCATTGGTTTTCAAATAGTGGGTCTCAACAGATATAATGGTCCACGTTGCATCATACATCTTAATCCAATAGTGTGACATGAGTCAAATAGTTAAGGATATCAAGAAATTAAAACATAGTATAAAAATGTGAGTTGATAGACTAAAAATAGGATCATGAAATCAAATATAAAGCTGCCACATGGTGTAAGCTTGGATAAAGCTGATAAATCAAGGACAAGATTGCTGGTTGGCACTTGATTGTATAGATCAAGATCGATGATGTGAATGAAGGTCAAGTAGTCAATGGAACTGAGTTGGATTATTGACAACCAATGGGAAAAGGATCAATCCAAAGACATTTTTTGATAGAGATAGGTGAGCTAATTTTTGACTTAGGGCAAATAAAAATAAGGAACCAAGCTTGAGTTTGACCTAAGGTGGTGGAAATACATGGAACTGAGTTCGATGTGGATCTCGATGGAACCAAAATGAATATTTTGAGACTAATATCTACCATTAAGGATTTGTAGAGATGTCCTAGGTATTTTAGACCTAATATAGATCAAAGTTTGGCAAGTTGGTGGCTAAATAGGAGACATACATCAAGTAGAGTGTCATAATATAATGACTATAGGAAAACTAATAGTCTGAGATTGGTTTTCCATCTATAGTGGACCCATGAGCATGGGGGAAGGTTAGAGCATAATCCAATTGTAATAAGAGATATAATTTCAAAGGATGCCATGAAGGTAAACACATAGACCCTAATGGTTTCATATCTAGGACCAACTACATGAAAGGGACCCCTTCTCTCTACTTTTGCATGCCATGACATACCAGTCAGGAGCAATTTATCAATAAGACAAAATTCTAATGGATGGATCCTATTATTGTAACTACATTGATGCCATGACCCAAATAGAGATAACTTGATCCCATCATTGCATTCATTAGGGAGCATCAACGAGGGAATAATGTAACTATGCAACCACTTGAAGTGACCTAGATCAATCAAAAGGTCTGAATGAGCATAATTTAAAAAATCAATTGTAACTATGGTTCAAGTATTTGAACTTATTGATTCCCTTTTTCATCCCTTTTTTAGCTCTAAAGCTCTCTTTTTCTTACTTTATGCTATAAGTAGCTTCAATTTTGGAATTTGTAAACAATTACACTCCATGTAAGGTAGAGCCCTACTAGAATGATGTCATATTTTACCTTTGAATATTAATACAATTTTGGTTTTAAGTTAATGAATAATTGTCTAAGTGTACAAATGATGTATGGTGATGTAAAGTGATAATTCTCTATCCTTTCTTCCCTTAGCCTTTCATATTTGTGCAAGAGTACCTATTATAATAGGTCATGTAGAGTGTAGTCAAGTGTGTTAGGCATATTTCAAGTGTATGACTATCCTTGGAGTGTGAAATCAGTTGTCTAGTTCATTTTCCTTGTGTTTCCTCACACATCATACCTCTACATTTAAATACTCATGTTAGAAACCTTCTAGGACTTAGAAGCTAGTTTGTGTGCCTTGTTTCTTAGTGCAAGAAAGTATCATGATCATATGGAAAACATCTTGGTGTATCAACTCTTAGATTCAATTAATTTCATGCAAATTTTAATTATTATCCCCATAATTAATCAATGAGCATAGGTGAAAGCACTTCAAGACATATTTAGGGAGTGAGCCCTTCAATATAGAGGCTCACTTCCAATATAGGTACACCCACATACCTAAAAGTGTTTCCATGTTTCCAAAATATAGAAGAGGATTGAACACCCTCTTCTAGGGTGTGAGATTTTGTGATAATAGTTCTGGCACACCTAGTGGGACCATTGTCTTCAAGATAACTTGCCAAGGTGAATGTTGGTCTTGACAACATCAACTACAAATTGGTGTGCTACTCAATATTTGGCAACTCCTTCATGGTAAATCTAGTTCAAGGCCATTTGTTTTGTTATAAACATTTCCTCATAATTCATGGTTCTCACTAGGTCATCCTTTGATAGAACATCCAATACTATTAACCCACCCATTCAACCTAAAATTCCTCTTGTAATTCAGTATCCACAACCTAATATACCCTTTAAAGAATGAGTATATTTTTCTAGAGAGGAAGAGAGTGAAGAGAATGAAGAGTTTGAAGATCTTGAATAAGAATACATGGTTAGACCTCATGATTTCCCTACCTTCAATACTAAAAATCCAATTCAACTTTAATTATATGATGTCATTCCTTCTAACACCGTGAAAGGTGTGTGCACATTCAATGGTGAGAGTCATGTAACACCTAGTGAGCATATTAGGGATGTGTCTAACTTATATAGTTTCCATAGTATTTTTTAAGATAGCATTTACATTATACACCTTGACATGTCCCTTAAAGGGAAGGCTCTTGATTGTTATAGGACCCTAGAAGGGGGATGCATCACAATATGGGATGAGTTTGTAGTGTTGTTGACTTTTACATTTGAAAATGAAAGTAACCATGCTTCTCTCATACATCAACTCAATATGATAAGAAGGGGCCCCAAAGAAATAATGCATAAATTCAATTAAAGGTTTCATAATACTTGTCATACATTGCCTCCTCCCATGAGAACACATGCTAATTTTATGTTCCCTACTTACTTGAAAGCCATTGGGACTAAAATTGATGTCATGCTTCAATCTATAAGAGGTTCCACTCTTCCTGAAGCATATGATCTTGCTATCAATGCTGAGAATAGTCTCATCCAAGATGGATGATTGCCTCCTAAGGTATTTATTCCCCCTTTGTCTTATACTTTTGCTAATGCTCTAGGTACAATCCAAGTTCCTAATGCCAATACCAAAATTAAGGTTGCTCTTAGGCAAACAAAAAATAATGTTCGTTGGAAAGAAAATTTCCTAGCCTCAGAGGCTCAAAATAGGGAAGTTAATATGAAAAAATGTTCCTGTCATAATCCTTACCCCTATCAACAAAAATATGATAAATAATATGGAAGAGGAAGAGGTCAATGGTATCTTAACTCTAACAAACATGCAAATGTGTATAATCCTAACTCCACTACCAATGCAAGAGAGATGATACCTACGCATAGAAAATTGGTGAAAGGATAAAATTGGTAGCAAGGCCAATTTATGGATGCTAATGAAGGTAGATATTTGTATCTTGTTTCTCAAGGAGGAGTTAATCCTCTCTTATTAGCTAAAAATGAAATCATGATGTAAAAAAGTGAAGGTGGACATCCTCAAGGAGAGATCTTCACCAACTTCCTAGTTAAGGAGACTTTTGTGCTTAATAATGGAACCTATATTGTACACAACACTATATCTAAGAGAAAGGATTCAGGTGTTGATAGTAATGTTCATACAATCTCATTCAATCTTCTTGCAAGGTAGTAAGGCATGACTCCAAGTGTGATAGTTCTAAAAGCTCCTATACCTCCAACAAGTCAAAATGTGGTAAGGTATGTTCAAGGTGCCTCTATTCATAAAGTTATAATAAATTATTTACCTCCAAATACATAATAAAAGGTGAGTACTAATGATTTAAAAATAGCGGATTCCTAGAAAAGTGCCAAAGCATCTATCTCCTTATGGGATATCCTTCATATGCCTGGCCAAAAAGAATTATTACAAAAGCAATTGTCCATTATTCCTACTAGTCCTTCATCTTTAAATAAAATTAGTAGTCATTTTTTACTTGAAAATTATCCTAGTGCCATTGTTTAACCATCCACTAGGGATGACAAACCTACACCATTTTACCTCACCCTCATTATAGGTGATAAGTTGGTACACAATTGCATAGTTGATAGTGGAGCCTCTACCTCAGTCATGCCCAAAGTTGTAGCTGATAAGTTGAGCGTAAAATATGAGCCTCATAACAAAGGAGCGATACAAATATATGAAACACCTACCAAGATAGTACGATTGATAAAAAACTTGAAGGTTTTCTTGCATGATTGTCTTAGCTTTCCTATCCTTCAAGATATAGTTGTTGTTGACCTCCCAACTCACTTTGCAATCTGCCTATCAAGAGACTTTATATCCAAGATTGGTGTATATCTCTCAACTATCTAGTCTTTCTTGGCCTTTAAAACAAGGTACGAGGCCAAGGTGACAATTAGGACACAACCCCTCTTAATTTTTGATATTGAGCCTTACGTTGAGACAAGTTCTAATTTGAATTATGTTGTTCATGAAGAAAAGGAATATAATGTGGATGATGGTCTTTTTAAACTTGAGGGAATTCATGAATTTTTTTTTTGGATGAGTATGGTGAAAATGCATATAGGCATTATACTTATGCATACTTTGATCAAACTAATTTTGGGACTTGCATCATACATGATGAGCCATTTGAAGGAGCTGAGATAAGTGTCAAACACTCTCATGCTACTAAGTGCAAGTATATTTTTCATGAGTATGATGATCATAGGTTGGTGAATCTAATTGAGTACCATAGTGGGAAGAATGATGTTTTCATTCTTGATATTGATTAAGATGCTCTAAATGATGACACTCATGAAGAAGAGGAGGATGACCTATGGCTAAGATTCGAGGCCATATGTCAAGAATTTGATAAGATTGGTAATATTCCTTATTCTCCAAAGAAATGTACGTCTTATGTGTTTGTTGATAAAATTAATGTGCATTCTCTCAGGTGTTCTATAAATTATGAAAGTAAAAGTTATGTTATTAAGGAAGATAGACATCAATATTATATTTAAAAGCTTACGATTCTAGAGGGACCTAGTGAGGTCAAGGAAAAAGTTGTTGTACCTAGAGGAAAGTTAGGAAATCCATCTAGCATTGAGCCATGCTTAGAGGGGTTGGATCATAAATAATAACTTGATACTCCCAAGCATCAAATATATCTTAAACATGAAGAAAGAAAGGTTGAGGCAGTTGTCATCATTCCTATTCTATAGTGTGAGGAATGTATATTAGATATGGAAATGATCAAGAGGATTGTAGCTCAAACCAAGATCTTAGAGAGAAATAAATATCATTCATGAGGGTCCCAAATCATTTACTTGTAGACCTAAGAATATTCAAAGGTGATAGGCTTCTTGATCACCTACATATGTAAGTGATTAGTGATGAGCATGCTCCTCATGCTAGGTTACCTTAATGGAGTGATAAAGATGCCAGGTGAACTATTTTTAACGCTATTTGAGGTATGATAAGATGTTTTACCTCAATATGAGGTTTTGTAAAAACTAGAGTAGGTGTGTTTTTATTTTGTTGTGTTCCAATAAGTTCTCTTAAGCACAAGTATGTTTTTCTTAGTTCCTTGATTTATGTTTTGTTCTTGTTATTTTATATGTTTTATGTACTATTCAAGGTAATTTGTATGTCAAAATTGATGTACATATGAATCCATAGCCCATTGGACAAAATTAGGAAACTGGTCATGGCATAACAAGTATGCCACCCATTGGAAACCGCCAAGAATGTTGACCATTTTTTCCTCAAGCCAAAATGGGTAAACCCCCTATAGTTATAATATTGTATAGGTAATTTTTATAATGTCATGGTACATGATTGTAGTCTAATTAATGTCATTTCATATGTCATTCTAGTCTTGGTCATGGTCTGGTTTAATCCTTGTGCCATTTGATATCTTAGGGGTAATTTTAGGGTCATATATGCAAATGTCAGGTCTTCATGGTGATTAATATAGTTAGAGCATAAAATAATTTTGTTTATGGCCCAAGGAATTCATCTGATCTTTCAAAGATCAAGCAGTAGCTCAAGAATAAGCTTTGTGAAGCCAAATCATCATTAGGACATCACATGGAAACTAAAATGGAGAAGCTTTCTTTTATAAATTTTAAACATGCTATAAAAACCTCCCATGACAATCAAACCATGCAAAATCAATGTCCTTAGTGCCATGAGCATGATCTATAAGTTTCATATCTTGATGAGCCTTCTATCTTGAGATCTAAGCCTTAAAAGTTCAGCTTGCTGAGTTTAAGGAGCCATGTCATCTAGGAATGAACGAACTAGCTATTTTATGTATTTTTTATCTTCACTCAAGAAGCCCCCATGAGACAAAGGATTATAGTGATAGGTATTTATTCATGCTGAGAACATGCTTTAAAAAATTCAAGTCCGCAGGAGCTTTCTGGCTCAAGTTATAAGCTTCTGAAGATGGACCTAAAACATAATATATTCATGCTAACAACAAGTTTAAGCTCAAGAAAAACAAATCCTTTTGAGATTAAATTTTATGGTCATGTGAATTTAAATGATGGTCATGAAAACATCATTTGATGGGATCATGAATGTCAAATTTAAGCTCAAAAAATACATGTTAGTTTTCAAATAGTGGGTCCCAACAAATCTAACGGTCTGTGTTGCATCATACATATTGATCTAATGGTATGAGATGAGTCAAAAAATCAATGAGATCAAGAGATTGACACATGGAATAAACATGTGAGCTGACAGATTGATAGTAGGATCCTAAAATTAAATTCAAAGTTATCACATGGTGTAATCTTGGATAAAATTGACAAGTCAAAGATAAGATCGATGGCTAGCACTTAATCATATAGATCAAGATCAATGATGCAAACTAAGGTTAAGGAGTTAATGGATTTGATTTGGATTGTTGATAACCAATGGGAAAAGGATCAAGCTTGGGACTTTTTTGATAGATATTGGTGAATTAGTTTTCAACCCTGATAAACAAATATAAGGAACCAAACTTGAGTTTGACCTAATAAGATGGTGGAAATACATGGAATTGAGTTTGATGCAGATCTTGATGGAACCAAAATGAATATTTTGAGACCAAGCTCTGCCATTAAGGATCTATATAGATAGATTAGGTATTTTAGACTTAATATAGATTAAAGGTCAACAAGTTGGTGGCTAAATAGGAGCCATCCATTGAATAGAGTGTCATAATATAATAACTATAGGAAAACCAATAGTCTAAGATTGGTTTTCTATCTGTAGTGGACCCATGAGTATGGGGGAAAGTTCAAGCATAATCCTGTTACAACAAAATCTAGCATTGCAAAGGATGTCATGAAGGGATACATGTAGACCCCAATAATTTCATCTCTAGGACCAACTACATGAAATGGACCCATTCTCTCTACTTTTGCATGAAATGATAAACTAGTCAAGAGTAGTTTAAAAAAAAGACAAAATTTTAATGGATGGATCCTATTATTATAACTGTTAGGTTATGGAGCAAAAAGCTTCACTGATGCAAACAGGGAAGGAGGGTGCTGAGTGTCACAGTCACCGATGTCAGTCAGGCCAACCGACGTCAGTCAGGGGTAGACAAGAAGGCAACCAACATCGACAGTATTCGATCGATGTCGATCACTGCCAGGTAGATAGGGACCGACGTCGGTTACCTGTGTGGATCAGAACTACGAGTGTTATGAATAGTTTGTTAATGAACTAAGTGTTTGCATGTTAAGAGTCAATTATAGACTAGAAGCTGTGGATCTAATTATTGTAATTAGATGTCTAATTATTATATGCATGGGATCTATATAATAGACTCATGGGCTGTATTGTAAAGTGTGCTAGAGAGTAAGAGAGCAAATATTAGCTCCTTCAGAGTGAAGAGAGCAAGGTGTGTTCCTCTTAGTGCCATAGTGCCAAGTGTGGGTACTGGTTTGAAGAATTAGAAGGATTCTTCATGTATGTAGGATCTTGGTCGGTAGGTGTGCAAGGCCACATTTGGAGATCTACATGGTAAGTAAGATCATTAATCTGTAGGTGTATGTGTGTGTGAGGTCTAAGGTTTATAGGTGTGCAGAACTAGGTTGATTTGTAGGTGGCAGTAGAATCAAGGTGACAGCAACACAACAGGGAGCAGGATCAGGTAGGATCTACTTGGAGTACAATGTGTACTCAGTTGGAGAGCAAGAGAGGAAGGCAAGGAAGTTCCTTCCATAAGTAAGATCATCTGAGTTGTAGGTTGTTACAAGTTTAGGGGAGATCTACTTGGAGTGTGTGGAACACTTGTGGAGTGCATGGATCACTTGTGTACTGGCAGTAGTGGATATTGACTAGTTGGAGGTGAACACCAACTCTATGTTTGAGTTGTGTGTTGGGACCATAAGAGAGAGAGAGAGAGTGAGCTCTTAAAGGTGAATTACTGAACACTTGAGGTGTGGGAAGCCTCTGTAAGGTGAAGAAGAACTATGGCATCTTCTTGGTTTTAATTTTTTTCTGGAAGAGTATTAATACAATTGGGTATTGTCTCTCATATTCTATGTTATTTCCAAATTCTAGTTACTTGTGACTTTCTGTTTATTTCCACATGTTTAGTTGCTTGGTAATCAATGGTGCTTCCATGGGTTCCTAACAGTTGGTATAAGAGCTAAGGTTATAGGGAGCAAGTTTGTGTTTGGTTACAGGTCACTCTCAGGGGTTTCTGAATGAGTGGGAGTATAGCAATGACAAAATAAAGTACACTAAGAATGGAGGAATTGAATAGCACGAATGGTCAATTACGGTGTTATGGAAAGAAAGAGTAGGTAAAGAAATATTGTTGGTTGGTAGCAGATCAATATGAAGGAACTGAAGATGTAGATGTTGCAGGTGTTATTGCACAGGATGCTTTGGGATGTTTCTTGGCTAAAGTTGAATCTTGGTTAATAGATTCTGTTGCCTCTTTTCATGCAGCCCCAAGTAGAGGGGTTGGTGAGCCTTGTCATAGTATTGGCAAAGGGGAAGTGATGTTGAAATTGCAGGCGACCAACACATGGGTGTTGAAGAAGGTCATGCAGGTCCCAGTCTTGAAGATGCAGCTAATTTCTTTAGGAAATTTGGGTGATGAGAGATGCACAAGAACTCTCACAGTGGATGTACTTGAATTAGCATGTGGTAAGAAAGCAGGTAATCTTTATCTTCTTGCTTGTATTACTGTTTCCACTTCTATTACACAGGTGTGGTTTTGTAGGCTTGGTCACATAAGTGAGAAGGGAATGGATGTTTTTAAGTCAAAAGGGAAGAAATCAGCTTTGGAGAGCATAGACTGAGATTTCTGTAAGCAGTGGGTTGCTACAAGAAAGGATTATGTTTATTACAGGAAAAGGAAGACTAATGTATTTGATAAACTTAAGAATTGGAAAGCCTTGGTGTTCTTGGAGGAGATGATAGATAGAGATCAGTGGATGGGGTTAGACATCTCTGAGCAGGGTGGTCTAAATAGGGTTTTGATCCATGAAGAGCTCGCAGGTAAAAAGTCATCACTTACAGGCATACACAAGTACCGATGTCAGTCAAGGGTAACCAACGTCGAATAGACATGTGCCAATGTCGATCATGTGTAGACTAGAGAAGTCGGTGGTGTCAGGTAGGTGGAGACCGATGTCGGCATGATAATCATCATCATCATCCTAGACAGTCGCATGGAACCGACGTCGGTCAGATGCAGACTATGTGGTGACCGAGGTCAGTCACTTAGATGGATTTTGGGTGGACAACAAGCTATCAAGGAGTCTCAAACACCCATATGGAGGACTGAAAGGGTAAGTAAGCCTCAAATTCATTGTTCCTCTTCTTTATACTAATTGCTCACTACAGAGCAAGAAGGATCCAAGAAACAGTGGGAGCATGGCATGAACAGGATGCAGAACCAAATGGGAGATTTGGTAGGGTTGCTAGCTGGTATGAAAAGCACTGAGACGAATGGATACCTTGGTTAAAGAATAGAGAGAATGGACACATGAGATGGAAGGCCAGGTCATATGGTCTTGAGGAAGCTGCAGGATAGTGGTACAGGTTTTGATAGGTGGATGACAAAGTAGGGCTTTAGTCAATGTCAGTGTAACTATTGTGTTTGTCTTACCAGGTGGATGATGATTGCAACATTATCCTATTACTATATGTGGATGGTATGCTAGCTAGCAGGTTCGAACATATAGGGTTTTGCTAAGCTAAAGGTAAGGTTAGTTCAGTGGCATGTCATGAGGAATTTGGAGCAGTGAAATTCTTTGGCATGAGAGACATGGAAGATCATAGGTTGATTTTGTCTCCAGTGGGAGTTGATGTGAATCAAGTGTTAGTGAGGTTCAATATGTAAGATGCAGAACCAGAGCACACCAAGGGATGGACAGTTCAATGTCTAAAATCACATGAGGTCTAGTATAGACTTGAGTTTTCCCTAGCAGTGGGAGCTGTCAGAGAGTTAGGAGCCAATTTGGAGAAGTGGGTTCTTAGGTATTTGAGAGGGACCAGCAGCAGGGATTCATGCTATGTAGGGTCAGGACTTCACTACATGGGTTTATAGGTTCAGATGTGGTAGGTTACTCGGATGATAGGAGGTGCACCATAGGTTTTGTGGTGGTTGGTCTTCAAGGTTAAGCTTGAAGAGGGATACAAGCTAGGAAATAGATTAGATAGGGTACAGGTATAGGTACAGTGCATCTATTTATCTCCAAGTGGGAGATTGTTAGGTTGTGGAGCTAAAAGCTTTACTGATGCAAACAGGGAAGGAGGGTGCTGAGTGTCACAGTCACTGGCGTCGGCCAACCCAATCGATGTCGGTCAGGGGTAGACAAAAAGGCAACTGACATTGGCAGTATTTAGGTGACATCAGTCACCTCTAAGTAGACAGGGACTGACGTCGGTTGCCTTTGCAGATCGAAACTACGAGTGTTACAAATAGTTTGTTAATGAACTGAGTGTTTGCATGTTAAGAGCCAATTATAGACTAGAAGTTGTGGATCTAATTATTGTAATTAGATGTCTAATTATTGTATGCATGGGATCTATATAATAGACTCATGGGCTGTATTGTAAAGTGTGCTAGAGAGTAAGAGAGAAAATATTAGCTCCTTCAGAGTGAAGAGAGCAAGGTGTGTTCCTCCTAGTGCCACAGTGCCAAGTGTGGGTACTGGTTTGGAGAATGAGAAGGATTCTTCATGTATGTAGGATCTTGGTCGGTAGGTGTGCAAGGCAATGTTTAGAGATCTACATGGTAAGTAAGATCATTGATCTATAGGTGTATGTGTGTACGAGGTCTAAGGTTTGTAGGTGTGCAGAACTAGGTTGATCTGCAGGTGGCAGTAGAATCAAGGTGACAGCGACACAATAGGGAGCAGGATCAGGCACGATCTATTTGGAGTATGGTGTGTACTCAGTTAGAGAGACAGAGAGGAAGGCAAGGAATTTCCTTCCATAAGTAAGATCATTTGAGTTGCAGGTTATTGCAAGTTCAAGGGAGATCTACTTGGAGTACGTTGAGTACTTAGAGTGCATGGAGCACTTGTGTACTGGTAGTAGTGGATACTGACTAGTTGGAGGTGAACACCAACTCTATGTTTGAGTTATGTGTTGGGACCATAAGAGAGAGAGTGAGCTCTTGAAGGTGAGTTAATAAACACTGGAGGTGTGGGAAGCCTCTGTAAGGTGAAGAAGAACTGTGGCATCTTCTTGGTTGTAATTCTTTTCTAGAAGAGTATTAATACAATTGGGTATTGTCTCTCATATTCTATGTTATTTCTGAATTCTAGTTACTTGTGACTTCTGGTTTATTTCCACATATTTAGTTGCTTGGTAATCAATGGTGCTTCCATGGGTTCCTAACAATAACCACATTGATGTTAGGACCTAGCTGGAAATAACTTGATCCCATAATTGCAATCATTAGGGAGAATCAATGAGGGAATAATGTAATTGTGTAACCACTTAAAGTGACTTAGATCAATCAAAAGGTCTGAATGAGCATAATTTAAAAAATAAATTATAACTATAGTTCAAATTTTTTAACTAATTGATTCCCCTTTTCAGTGCCAAGGCTCCCTTTCTCTTGCTTCCTTTATGTTATAAGTAGATATCATTTTGGCCTTTGTAAATAATTCCACTCCATGTATGGTAGAGCCCTAATAGAATGATGTCATATTTTGCCTTCGAACATTAATGTAAGTCTAGTTTCAAGTTCATGAACAATTTTATAAGTGTGTAAGTGAAGTATAGTGATGCAAAGTGATAATTCTCTATCCTTTCTTCCTTTGTCCTTTCATATTTGTGCAAGAGTTCCTATTTTATTAGGTAATGTAGAGTGTACTCAAGTGTGTTAAGCATATTTAAAGTGTATGACTATACTTGGAGTGTGAAATAATCACTTTGGTTTATTTCTCATGTGTTTCTTCATACATCATACCTCTACATTGAAATACTCATGTTAAAAACCTTATCAGACTTATAAGCTAGTTTTTGTGCCTTATTTCTTAGTGAAAGAAAGTATGATGATCATATGGAAAACATATTAGTGTATCACATCTTAGATTAGGTTAATTTCATGAAACTTCTAACTCTTTTTCCCATAAATAATTAGTTAACATAGGTGAAAACACTTTAAGACACATTCAGGGAGCTAGCCCTTAAATCTAGAGGATCACTTCCACTACAGGTACACCCACATACCTAGAAGTGTTCTCATGTTGCCCAAATATGGAAGAGGCTTGAACACCCTCTTTTAGGGTGAAATATTTTGTGACATTAGTACACATCTAGATTTAATTATAACCTTATATATATGTGGCTATCAATATACTGGAAGTAGATATTCTTAAAGGGTACAAACTACTATTGAGTAGATATTGGTCGAAGATGCTCAATGGATATATTTTCATGGACTTATCTCATATTTAGATGCCATATAAAGGCATTGCCAATAATATTAGGATAAATAAAGAGCCAAGGCTGAATTACCCTATTACAAATTACAACACTTCTAATTAAGAAGTAAGTTACAAATCTCCTAGTCTTAGGATTTACACATTTATTATAAAGCATGAAATGTATGAAGAAGTGTAGGGCTCTTCCCAATTATAGACCCACCATTTTGATGAAGCAAGATCCAAGAAAATATCAGGTGTTGGTATTGAGTTAGTTGATCCACAAGGGAAGAAGTACCTAACAACATATAAGATCCAATTCCCATACACCAAAAATAGAGCTGAGTACAAAACCCTAATTTTGGGATTATATTTTGCTCTCAAGAACAACATCAAGGAACTAATAGTAAGTAGAAACTCAAAAATAGTGATCAACTAGGTCAAAAATAAATATCAATGAAAATTATCATACTTAAATAAATACAAACATAGAACTTGGTATTTAATTATGTCATTTGAGGCTTTCAACATAGTGTCCATTCCAAGGGAATAAAACCAAGTTATTGACTTACTGGTTACTTCAACAATGAATTTGGCACCTCTATAAGAGTAAAAAGTGAAAAAGTTTTCCATTGAATTGATACCTTGTCCATCAATACAATAAAATATTAAAAAATTTGAGGTGTTTGATGATGATTAGTAGATCATCCAATTTCTAACCAATTTAGGACAATTCAAGTCCCAAATAATTGATGATGAGTGTTGTCCCCCAAAAGTAGCAGTCATTTTTGGGACAACATTTGAACTATTTTGGTCTTACAGACCAAAATTGTCTCTTCCATTTCCAAAATTTGACCTAGACATTCAAATTCCTCATTATATAAGCTTCTCAAAAGATCTATGGACTCTGTAGGTCAAGTTCAATGGGTTTTACATGTTGATTTATATGAACTTTGTTTCTACAAACTCTATAGGTAGATTCATTTATACAGGTTCAAAGGCTTCTGCAGGCAGTTTCAATCAAAAGAATTAGTTTTCAACACTTAGTCATTCTCTAGGATTGGTTCATAGCTTTGGTTCAGTTGAAAATATCCATTGGTAAGCATCTGAGTGCAAAAAAGAGACTTAAACCACTGAACCGTTGAACCATTGAACCACTTTGGTTCAAAGGTTCAATGGGTTCAAGGTTCAATAATTTCAACATCTTTGGCAAGAGTTAAGCACTTCATCAAGGTTCAAAGTTTAATCACTTCAATTGGTTCACCAGCTTCAAGACACTTGGCCCAATCAAGGCATCTTGAACCATTGAACCGTTGAACCATTGGACCACTTTGGTTCAAAGGTTCAACGGGTTTAAGGTTCAATGACAGGTTCAACCAAAGGAACAGTTCAATGGCTTGGTTTAACCAAGTGATTCAACTATTTATTTCACTCAGTTGGTTCATTCATTTAGTTCATCCAATGTTTCAACATCTCAAGGTTCAACAGTAGATTCAAAGACATTTTTCAAAGCTTTGTTTGAACTATTGAACCAAAACTTGGTTCAACATCTTGGTTCAACGAACAGGTTCAATGAATAGGTTCAACAATAGGTTCATTCACTCGGTTCATCTACTTGATTCGTTTAGTCAGTTTATTTAATTAAACCATCAACTTGAAACATTGGCTTGAACCATTTTGGTTCAAATCCTTGGTTCAACTGATTGGTTCAATGAAATGGTTCAATTGTTGGTTCAAAGGCAAGTTCATAATGTTTAGTTCAAGGCTTAGTTCATCAGCTTGTTTCATCCAATTGAACTATCGGCTTGAACCATCGGCTTGAACCAGTTTTGGTTCAACCGATTGGTTTAACCGATTAGTTCAACGTCTTGGTTCAATAGAATGGTTCATCACCACAATTCAAAGGGGCGGTTCAATGCAGAAGGAAAATTGTTGAAGGACAAGTGCCCTTGCGGAGGACACTTAATCAATAAAAGCACCCTTCGGAAGGGTCATTTTTCAAGGAAGCTGAAAGGTAATTATTTCAAATTTGTTTAAGGCATTTAAAATTGGCTAAGGCATAATTCTTTCACATTTTTGTTTCGAAGGAATTCCTTTAGACAAAAAGTCTGAAAGAAATCAAAGAAGCAAATGCGGGCAAAATCTGAAGACCAATCAAAGACTTTGCAAAACAAATAATTCCATGGAATTTTTGTCTGTGGGAATTTTCCCTGGACTTTTGTCTGTAGGAATTTTCCTTGGGGAAATGTCCATGGGAAACTTTCGCGTGAGGAAACGTTCACAGGAAAAAGCCTGGGGATTTGTCTGGGGGAACTGCCAAGGCAAAGGGCTGCTGAAGGACCCTGAAGGGAAGGTGCCCTTGCGGGAGACTCTCGGTGGCCAAAGTAAAAGGCTATTCCAACTCAACATAGGTCATTTCTCAAGGCCCAAAAGGGTAAGTCCAATCTGGAAGAATACAAAGCTAAAAGCTGAAAGAGGACTAAGGGGTGATGCACTCGAAGACATCAAATTAAAGACAGTGAACTAGTTGTTGAGAGCACATCTACGGGCATGTAAATGTCAATTGTAAAGCTCATGAAATAGCCATTGATCCTTTGGATTTATGGACCTGAATGCATTCCCAAAATTCAAGATCAAAACTAGCATAAAGTGAGGAAAGACATAACAATGAATGAATCTAGGACTCGATTCAATTAACCAGAAAAGGAGGAATGATGAAGACAAGATCAGACCACCAGATGGACATTAAAAGTTGCAATCTTTCAATTACATGGCTTGTTTATCTACATTGAGAAGATCAAATGGGTAAAATGCCCCAAAGTTCTAGCTTGTCTTCCTAACAGTTCCCAATGCATCATGATGTATTACTATTCTTGAGTCCTTCTTGAAGTGGCTATATAAGGGACTTTCTTTCATTGCAAATGAATCTTTTTTTTGACAATTTGAATGAAACTCTGCCCAAATTGAGAGGCATCATTGAGACTTTGTGCTCAGTCTGTTAATCATATTTTGTTATTGGAATAAGAAAGCAAAGGACTTTTTTAGACTTTGTGCTGTGATATCTTTGTTATTAAGAAAACTATTCTTATGTCCTTTTTCCTTGATATATTTTCTATTCCATTAATTTAACAAGCAGGATTAGTAAAATTAGTCAAGAAGGTGCCCTGAAGAATCAACTGTGGACAGACTTTGTGCCCCCATAGCTGCCTTTAGTGTGTTTTATTTTCATTGTTGTGTAAAAGAATTTGAGAAGACTTTATACCCTCATTGTCATTTGTATATTACTCTTGAGCATTTTAGGTAGAGACTTTGTGCTGTATCTCAATTTGTTGGTTACTACACCCTCAGTTACATTCTACTTTTATTTCTAGGAGTATTCTTGTGGATGGTTAAATAGTTCTTCTAAAAGAAGAGGACTACTATCTATCATTTCCCTTGAGTTTTTCCTTTGTTTTAAACACATCATCTCTGAAGAAAGAGAGATGGATGGCTTGTTCTACCCTTGAGTATTATTTTCTATTTATACATATATATAACATATCCACAGGGAACCTCCCCTTGATGAGAGGAGAGAGTAGTCTCCTTCTAATGTGATAAACTTACACATTTGGATGACTAATCTTCCTAATTTTGCTGATCAGACCTATTTTCTTTACTAGTACGTTGATAGACAAAATATTCAACCAATAGTTTTTGGTGACTCCGCTGGGGAATATAACCCATTATCATTATAACACTTATCCATTACAAACTTTGGCAACTCCACTCTACTAGGGAAATACCCATTATTCATTTATAGCCTATCCATTTACCTCCACACTAACCAGGAAAGAACACACAATTTTAAGCCCCAAGCTTTAACTGAAGCAAGGTCAATTCTTTTCCATTTTCATTTTACAATCTGGCAGATTCAAGGTATACATGAAGCCAAAGGGCTAAAGGTATCATTGACCCTGTGTTTGAGCTGGCACAACAAAGTGATTTTGATCTATTTTCTTCACCATCTCATCTCCAATGAACCAAGAACTTCCCTCCTACTAAAGCCAGATCTCCATTACCAGACGAAGTATCTACTTTTGCTATTGATAAAGTTGTGCCTATAATTACCTCTTTGAGATTTTTTATCCCTCCTTTTCAGAATCCTATAATGGTAGTTTAATGCCCTTGGGGTAATGATTTTGGTCCTCTCAATCTTACTCCTCCTCTACATGAGCTTCCATGTAGTTATAAGAATAATTTCCCTAAATTTTATGGTGATGGGAAAGTTCATCCTAATGAACACATTACAGCATTCAGCATAGCTTGTGGAGTAATCGAAGTAGAATTTGAAGATGTAGCAGTCAGGTTTTTTGTTGAAACACTACAAGGTTCTATTGCAAATTGGTTTTACCATCTACAGGCTCAGTCTGTGACTAATTGGAATACTCTTAAAGCTAAGTTTGAATCCAGATTCAAACCTAGAGTAGATGCACATACACTTCTAGCTCAACTTACACAGATGAAGAAAGAGCCTCATGAGCCTATGAGAGACTTCATAGCTAAATTTGACAAATTGAGAAATAGAATCCCTGTAATTTCTAGAGCTATAGCTGAGAATCTTAAATGCTTTTTTAATTCTCAGCTACCTGAAGTCAATTTTCTCTTGAGATGTGCTGGTCAAATAGATCTCATTGTAGCTCAACTTTTGGCCACTAAAGTAGAAGATGATCTCATCTTAGTAGGGAAGATAAAAAGAGATCCAAATAGAAACAGAGCTTCATCATCTTCTAAATTTACATCTTCAAGCACCACAGATCCAATGGTGCAAAAATTAGCAAATGAGTTGCTTACTCTCAAAAAGCAAATGGCTCAAGGAATGTCTTCTACTCCTACATATATAAGGACATTCCTAAATCTATCATATCAGGGAAATGTTGCCAGGAATCAAGGGCAACAAAATCACCTTCCTCCCCCATAAGGAAAACTTGCCCTAGAAGCTCCTCCAACCAATTCAGCAATGGGATACTTTGAAGCAGAATCAAAATTCTTTTTCTAGCCTGAATTGAATCAAGAAAATGATGCTGATATCATTGAAGACAATCAAGAAGAATCAGCTGGCAACTCCCACATTGGTTTCCTAAATTACTAGGATAAACATGGAAGCAAAGGAGAAGCTTTAGATGGATCATATGCAGTGTTTACTAGATCCAAGAACCAATCAGCCCAGCAAGCTGATAAAGAGAAGACAAAGGAACAACCTCAACCAGCAATCACAATTGCTAAATGTGGGACTACTCTACCTTTTCAATCAAAGGATTCAGTCATCACTCAAAAGGTAAATACATCCATTTCACCTTCACCTTCTACTCCCAATTCGCAAACTAGCCCACCTCCCATCCCTCCTAAAACTTAGAAAGTTGAAGTACCTTTCTCTGTACCTAGCTCGATTCAGCCATTTGACATAATTGATCATGTCAAAAAGACAAAAATACAGATGTCTAAATTTGAATACTTGCATTCCAATCTAGATCAAATGAATAAGTTGGTCCAATATGTTAAAAATCAAACCATCCCTACAAGACAAAGAGCTAAAAAAGTAATTCTTGATTCTCCAAAGAACATGCCTATTCCAAATAATCTGATCATTACTCCTCCAGCTACTCCTGGAAAAATAGAACCCTTCTATGTTTCCCTATTAATTAATGGCCACAAGCTGAGTAACTGTAGAATAGACTCAGGTGCATCTGACAATGTCATGCCTGCTAAAGTCGCTGAGTCTCTCAGTTTCACATTGACTAAAACATTTGGGAGATGTTTCTCCATGGAGAATAAGCAAGTACCATTGCTGGGGCAAATCAAAGATGCCCAATTTGCATTCGTAGCCTTTCTAGATAAGAGGATTAAGATGATTGTCTTGGTGGCTGACGCCCCAACATCTTATGGCATTTTACTTGGAAGAAATTTATGTAAGGACGTAGGAGGAGAACTAAGCATGGACTTGTCTGAAGCAAGGATCCCTATCCAAGGCATAATAAAGAGATTGCTCCTTGAAAAGGAGGCAAAATACGTGGTTACCCAAACATCATCCCCTATAGCACAAATTTTGTTTGAATCTATAGGTAGGGGTAATTATTTCTTTACCATAGAGGATGCTCATGTTCCTATAGATGAAAGTCCTATTGCTGACAATCTAGGAATTAATCCAAACAAGACTTCAGGAGAATTGGTAGAGCACAATATAAAAAAGGAAGGATCTTCCATCTCTAATGAAGAGAAATTTGATAAGAGATCAGCTTCTGATGATGACAACAATTCTTCCACCAATGATAGAGTTGGGACTATGTTGATATCTCGTCAAAGAGATATTCTTCCTTCATGCAATTTTTAAGTCAACAACACCAATAACACAGCTGGATGTGAATCTCTATTGCCTAAATTGAAGATTGCTCAAGATGAAGAAGTCAAACTCCTTCACATCAAAGGAGATGATAATCTGACAGTTTGTCATGAGTTTGACTTGGATGATCCAATCATATGCTAGACTGAACCAGCAGAACAAAAAGTTATGATGGTGGATCATGCTGCTACAAATCAAAATCTAGCAAAGGAATTTGTCACCAAGAAATCAAGGAGTGATGGTTTCCAGTTTGAAGACCACATCCCACCTTGGAACAAGAAGAAGAGACTTGAACCATTGAACCATTGAACCATTGAACCACTTTGGTTCAAAGGTTCAACGGGTTCAAGGTTTAACAAGTTTAACGTCTTTGGCAAGAGTTAAGTGCTTCATCAAGGTTCAAAGTTCAATCACTTCAATTGGTTCAGCAGCTTCAAGACACTTGGCCAAATCAAGGTGGCTTGAACCATTGAACCATTGAACCATTCAACCACTTTGGTTCAAAGGTTCAATGGGTTCAAGGTTCAATGGCAGGTTCAACCAAAGGAATAGTTCAATGGCTCGATTCAACCAAGCAGTTCAAATCTTTATTTCACTTAGTTGGTTCATTCATTTAGTTCATCCAATGGTTCAATGTCTCAAGGTTAAATAGTAGGTTCAAATACATTTTTCAAAGCTTTGTTTGAACCGTTGAACTAAACTTGGTTCAACATCTTGGTTCAACAAATAGTTTCAATGAATAGGTTTAACAATAGGTTCATTCACTCGGTTCATCCACTTGATTCATTTAGTCAGTTCATTCAATTGAACCATCAGCTTGAACTATTGACTTGAACCATTTTGGTTTAAAGCCTTGGTTCAACCGATTGGCTCAATGAAATGGTTCAACTATTGGTTCAAAGGCAAGTTCATAATGTTTGGTTCAAGGCTTAGTTCATTGGCTTATTTCATTTAATTGAACTATCGGCTTGAACCATTTTTGGTTAAACCGATTGGTTCAACCATTTGGTTCAACATCTTAGTTCAACAAAATGGTTCATTGCCAAAATTCAAAGGGGTGGTTCAATGCAGAAGGAAACTTCTCGAAGGACAAGTGCCCTTGCGGAGGACACTTAATCAATAAAAGCACCCTTCGAAAGGGTCATTTTTCAAGGAAGCTGAAAGGTAATTCTTTCAAATTTGTTTAAGGCATTTAAAATTGGCTAAGGCATAATTATTTCATTTTTTTTTTTTGAAGGAATTCCTTCAGACAAAAAGTCTGAAAGAAATCAAAGAAGCAAATGCGGGCAAAATCTGAAGACCAATCAAAGACTTTGCGAAACAAATAATTCTGTAGACTTTTTATCCATAAGAATTTTCCTCAAACTTTTTGTTCACAAGAATTTTCCCCAAACTTTTGTCTAGGAGAATTTTCCTTGGGGAAATGTCCACGAGAAACTTTTGCGTGAGGAAATGTTCACGAGAGAAAGCCCGAGGATTTGTCCGCGTGAACTGCCAAGGCAAAGGGCTGCCGAAGGACCCTAAAGGGCAGGTGCCCTTGTGGGGGACTCTCGGTGGCCAAAGTAAAAGGCTATTCTAACTCGACATAGGTCATTTCTCAAGGCCCAAAAGGTCAAGTCCAATCTAGAAGAATACAAAGCTGAAAGCTGAAAGAAGACCAAGGGGTGATGCACCCAAAGACATCAAATTCAAGATAATGAACTAGCCATTTAGAGCACATTGATGGGCATGTAAACGTCAATTTTAAAGCTCATGAAATAGCCATTGATCCTTTTGATTTATGGACCTAAATACATTCCCAAAATTCAAGATCAGAACTAGTAGAAAGTGAGGAAAGACAGAACAATGAATGAATCCAGGACTCGATTCAATTAACTAGAAAAGGAGGAATGATGAAGACAAGATCAGACCACTAGATGGACATTGAAAGTTGCAATCTTTCAATTACATGGCTTGTTTATCTACATTGAGAAGATTAAATGGGTAAAATGCCCTAAAGCTCCAGCTTGTCTTCCTAATAGTTCCCAATGCATCATGATGTATTATTGTTCTCGAGTCCTTCTTGAAGTGGCTATATAAGGGACTTTCTTTCATTTTAAATGGATCTCTTTTTTGATAATCTAAACGAAACTCTATCCAAATTGAGAGGCATCATTAAGACTTTGTGCTCAGTCTATTAATCATATTTTGTTACTAGATTAAGAAAGTAAAGGACTTTTTCAGACTTTGTGCTGTGATATCTTTGTTATTAAGGAAACTATTCTTATGTCCTTTTTCCTTGATATATTTTTTGTTCCATTAATTTAACAAGCAGGATTAGTAAAATTAGTTAGGAAGGTGTCCTGAAGAATCAAATATGGAGAGACTTTATGCCCCCATAGCTGCCTTCAGTGTGTTTTCTTTTCATTGCTGTGTAAAGGACTTTGAGAAGACTTTGTGCCCTCATTGTCCTTCATATATTACTCTTGAGCATTTTAGGTAGAGACTTTGTGCTGTATCTCGATTTGCTAGTTTCTACACCCTCAGTTACATTCTACTTTTATTTCTAGGAGTATTCTTGTGGCTGGCTGAATAGTTCATTTGAAAGAAGAGGAGTGCTGTTTGTCATTTCCCTTAAGTTTTTCCTTTGTTTTACACACATCATCTCTGAAGAAAGAGAGATGGATGGATTGTTCTACCCTTGAGTATTATTTTCTATTTATACATATATATAACATATCCACAGGGAACCTCCCCTTGATGAGAGGAGAGAGTAGTCTCCTTCTGATGTGATAAACTTACACATTTGGATGACTAATCTTCCTACTTTGGCTGATCAAACCTATTTTTTTTACCAATACGCTGATAGACAAAATATTCAACAAATAATGAGGAAAGAAGCAATCTGTGGCGCAAGGAATTAGATGAAGAAGATGCCATCTAACTAAAGGAAAATTATCTCCCATTGTGGATGGTTTCCTTGTAAAGTGACTTTGATATGGATCCTCAAGTGCAACAATAAAGGTAACTCAAGATAAATGAGTCTAATTTTAGCTTAGAAAATTTGCATGATGAAAGGAACTTACATATTGTCAATATTATTTTAAGATACACTCTAGATAAGAGACAAAGGGTCAAAGACTTGATCACTAGATATAAAGACATGATTTCATGGACATATGATGATTTGAGAATTTTTAATCTTAAGGTCATCACCCATACAATTCCACTCAATCCAGATCATAAGCCATTTAGGCAAAGAGAGAGTCTAGTTAATCCTATTATAGAACTATTGATCTAGAAGGAAGTGGAAAATTTGTTAATTATCATGATAGTTTTTCCTATCAGGCATTCAACTTAGGTGGCCAATTTGGTTCTATTCAGGAAAAAGAATGACCAAATTATATTGTGTCAATTTCAGGAACCTTAACAAAGATTTTGAGAAAGATAATTATCATCTACCCTCATTGGATGAGATGATCCAAACTGTGAGTGGTTCTAGAATGACATCTTTAATATTTTTATTTTTAGGATATAATCAAGTGTTGGTGGAATTAAATGATAAGAAGAAAATTTCTTTTACCATAAAATGGGGAACTTATGCGTATAAGTAGATGATGTTTATCCTTATCAATACAAGATCCAATTTCAAAGAACCATAGATCATGAATTCCAAGGGATAATAGGAAAATAAATAATCATATAAATGGATGAAATTACTATTTTCTAAAAAAATAGCTGATCACATAGACCATCTATAGTCCATCTTTCAAAGATGTAGGAAATTTAATATCTCACTAAACCCCAAAAAGAGCATATTTAGTGTTACTGAAGGCAAGTTGCTGGGCACATTATCACCAAAGATGGGATCACCATTGAACCAAATATAAACCAAGGAATTAATAAAAAATGTTCCCAAATAGAAAAAAGGAACTTAAGTCTTTCTTTGAGAAGATTAATTTTGTTAGAAAATTTATATTAGGATTTGCAGAAAGTGTTATACCTTTAAACACAATGCTTAAGAAAGATGCCAAAGTGGAATGGACACCTAAAGCCAAGAAGTATTTACAAGACATAAACGAGGATATATCATAGGCCTCAATATTGGTAAGCCTTGATTTCACTAAGGTCTTCCTTCTATACTCATTCCCTTTAGAACATACAATCATTATTGTACTCATGCAAAATAAGGAGAAGAATAAACATATTATTACTTTCATGAGCATGAAATTAAATGATACAGAGCTTAAATATTCCCTAATTGAAAAACAAATATTTTACCTTATCAAAATGGTAAAGAATTTCTAAAACTACATTCTTAGTAACAAGACCATTGCTATTGTACCAAATCCTATTGTCAATCTTATGTTAGGGTAGAACAAGTTGGGAGAGTGTAGGGGAAAATGGATGGAGAAATTGAAAGATTTTAAAATTGAGATTAAACCTACTAAGATCATCATAGGACATAGTATTATTCAATTGATGACTAAACCCGACCCATGCATCACCATCGAAGAAGTCTACCAAACACAAGTTTTTAAAAAAGAATAGTATTTAGATATCATTCAATTCCTACTCATTGGAACATCTCCCAAAGAACTCAAAAGAGAGAAAAATAGATCCTTGAGGCTCAAAGATACTCATTATATGATTAGGAAGGGAATTATCTATGGGAAGAATTATGAAGGCATCTATTTTAGATGTGTATCATGTGAAGAAGCTTAAGAGATTATGGAAAATATGCATCAAAATATTGGTATTGGCCATCCATCTATAAATACTACAACCCATAGGATCCTTAGAAAGGGTTATTATTGGACAATAGTATTCAAAAACAATCACTCCGACATAAGGACATGACACAAATGCCAAGTTTTATAAAAATGATGAATGCACACAAAAATTCCACTATAACTCATGATCGAGGGTAAGTCATTTGCCTAGTGAGGCTTAGATTTAATTAGTGTTATCAACCCAAACTCTTTAGCTGGGCAAAAATTTGTGCTCACCACTATATATTACTATACTAGATAGACTGAAGCACAACCACCAAGAATTCAAGAGCACAATATGTGATCAATTTCATCAAAAAACATGTCATAACTAGGTTTATTATTCCTATTTCCTTAGTTTATGACAATGGGATAATATTTCAATCAACTGAATATACATAATGGGCCCATGATAATCAGATTACCATTAAATTACCATCCAATCACTACCCATAAGGGAATGGATTAGTTGAATTAACCAATAATAACCTCATTTATTCTATCAAGAAATTGACTATAGATAAACCTAGAGAGTGGTATATCTTACTAAAATATGCACTATTAGAAGACCAAACTCAATACAATCATGATCTGAAAGCCTCGCCATATCTGCTAGTTTTATGGGAGGTAGATATCATTCCTAATCATGCTTGATCTACCAACATATCAGTTCATGCAAGAATACATGGAACCCAATAAGAGGATAAAGTCCATATTAGTAGACATCATAGAAATGGAAGATTTTAGACTAAACCCATATAGAAATTCAATATACACAAATATATTGTTAAAAGGTGGTTTAATAAAAGAGAAAAATCTAAAGCATTCAAGATTTTTGACTTGGTGATTCTATGGGACAAAGATCATGAAAAAAAAGGACAACATGATAAGTTCACCTCACTATGCATAGGACCTTATCAAATCTCTGAGATCTTGGGTAATAATGCTTTCTAGTTGAGGGACCTCCAAAGTAATGGATTGACATATCTGACTAATGGATAATTTTTGAAGCATTACTTCATGGTTGCACCATTTGGATATTTCTCTAAGTAATAACATGTGTTCTGATAGAGGCAGAGGTAGGTTAGATTTACTTTACTAGTTAGTTTCCTACTTTAAATAATTTATATTATTAGAATAGTCTTCACTTTCTAGATTAGCCATTCTTGATTTCTACATTTTTGTTTTACTTAGTCTAGTTTCTTTCTTATTTTATGTAGTTTCTTGCTTTCTATAATAGCTTTCTTTTTGGTTTCATGGTAATCTAACTGATCACTCCTAGTATAACCAAACAATAACCTATTTGAATGGTATCCTAAACCTGTATTTTAAATTAAAATTGAATACATGGGTGTTACATCTTTTACATTAGAATTTCTAATCCAAGTAAGCAATGAGAGAGTTAACTATGGCAATGTTATGAAGTGAATGATTTCACTAGGTATATAAAAGTTGCTCCTATAGCTCCATGTAAATTTAAAAATATTTTCTTATCTCAGATCAAATGCACATTAAATGCTAATACTTGTTGGAGATAATAACCAATGATATGAGTAAAGTTGATAAGGACATTATGATGAAACCAATCTTACCAACATTAGTTCATAGTGGTTACTATGAACAAGCATTACATAAAGGGGAGGTTAGTATTGTGTTAGTCTAATAAAACAAAATTAAAATAACACACTCAACACCTCTAGTCTAAACACTAGGGGGAGCATAAGTAACAAACATACAAATGAAAACCCAACTAGAACATAAAATAACTCATTATTTTACCTTCCTTATGACTCTAAATGGCTTGTTGAAGTGTCTTGCTCAGTTTGTGCATTAAGAAATCTTCATCAATGGAGCTTCATTTGCTTTACCTTTCCTTGGAACCTTGGTTTGGCTGATTGGTTTATGAATTTGGAATGGTAACATTAATTGAGAGGTTTTATTGAAATCCAAATGAACATTATAACATTACACCAAGATAACTTGTTAATCAATAGGTATGGCCTTGTATTTATAGCTTCAAAAGTTAAATCTCACCCAAAGTGAGTTAAAGTTGAGTTTAAACATGAAATGAATTCAAAATAACCATAGATGAGTTGGGGATAACTCCAATTAAGTTAAAATTTATCATGTAATTATGACTTTCAATTATAAGCATGGATCTCAAATTAAATATTTTGAGATATTTTGGAAGAGCTTGACAACTCATAAAGGTAATGATGAAAAGGGTTGTTATTTTGGATTTTTGAATTTTTATCTTTAGGTATTCATTAATTATAAATGGATAATTTAACTAATAATTTAATATAGTTTAATTAGATGATTTATTTTGATTGACATTTTATCTCTTTTAATATTTGATCAGGTGCCCCGCTTAATGGGCCCATCGACCAAATTACCAGTTATTAGGTCACAAGGTGATTGGAGATGAATCTATGAGAGGTTATTATTTAATATGCTATAATACCCCAAATAGGGATGCCTCTACATGATTTTAATCATTTATTAATGATACATAAATGAAATTAGGATGTTCAGTGATTTTAGGCTTACTTTACAATGTTTGGTAGAAATCAATCTAAAGTCTAGTCGAAAGTCAGTTGTGGCTAGAATTGGGTGTCTACAATTTACCCCTATTTGGGAAGACATTGTAAGCTATAGGAATTGTAATGTATTCTCAAATAATGAAAATGTCTTGTATGTCTAATGACCCAATAGGTGATGGTTGAGCCTTAGATGCCCCCTTGAGGGATTGGTTGATAAAGAAGGTTCCCTCAAAAGAAGGAAAATGAGGGACCACGAAAAGGGTAAAAGGGGGTGGAAAAGATTGATTTACTCATAAAAATTTATAATCAGTGGCATAGTGAGATGCCCCAATTGGGTAGATAAAAATGATGATTTACCAAAAGGCAATTATAATCATCGACATAAGAAGATTAAAAGATAATTATTTTCCCAAAGGTAGTTTAATCATTAACAAAAGGGAAACAATAATTTTCCCAAAAGTGGTTATAATAATTAACAAAATGAAAATATTAATTTGACCAAAGGTGGTTATAATCATTATCACAATGAAAACATGCCTCAGTTGGGCAAATATAGATAATTATTTTCCTAAAGGTGGTTATAATCATTTACATAATGAAAATATGCCCTAGTTGGGCAGATAGAGATAATGATTTTCCCAAAGGTGGTTATAATCATTAACATCAAGATAGGTAAAAACATAATGATATGCCCAAAGGTGGTTATAATCATTGTCAAAGTGGGTGGGATTAATATGACAAATTAGAAAAGCGGGTTTACATATTGAATCCATACTGATAGAGGAAGAGTAAGTCAGTATAGAGGAGAAAGATGAATTTGGGAAACCTGCTAGTATGAAGATGCGCATCTTAACTAACAAGCATTAAAATTCTTTCATGATTAAATTAATCTATATTTAGAAAATGATTTGGAGTTTTTTAGGTAACCAAGGAGAAGTACCATGATCTCATTGCTTGTAATATTTCCTGAGCTCTTTTTTGTTATAGCACGTGATGGTATGCATCATGATATAAAACACCATGATAACTTAGATGAAATATGCATAAGGACTGACACTCAATCTAATAAATAATTAAAAATAATGTACCAATGATAAAAACCATGATGACAATGTTGACATATGAATATGGATGGACTTAAGTATAAGGTACAAGGAATCACCCAATGAAGGCAAGTATACTAAGTCAAGGCACAACAATGAAATAAAACAAATAAGAAAACAAACAAAAAAATAAGAATACAAAATACTAATAAACAAAAAGCACAACAAAAAACCAAGAAACAAAAAGTGAACAAAACAAGTAAAACGACATGAAACAAACACAAACAGTGGTTAATCACAATGTTAGAGCAAATATAAGTAAAAAACAAATGACACAAGGTTGACCCTAAGCTATAGGGAAATAATAAAACAAATAAAAAGACATATATTACCCCTAGGATATATGATACAACAAAAAAAATAGACAAAATGGGGGTAAGAAAAAAAATTGAAGGGGTATCTGAGCTAACTCCAGATGCACTAGGCAAGTGGACACTGCCTACATAGTTTTATGGATGCAAGGTCCAACATGAAATTGAGGCCAAATGTAGTTCTTCCAAGATATGGGATAGAATAAAATTATGATCAAGAAAAACATGATTGTGATGTAGAAGAATATAGGAATGGTTTCAAAAAATGGAAAGAGCATAAGATGAATCCTAGTAGTCATTAATGTATCAAAGTTGAATACATATTACATAGAATAAAAACTCATAAAGTGGTGAAAACATAAGTCTTAGGATAAATAAGGATGGGAAAACTAAATAAAAAGTGGTGACTTGTGAAATGGTTAGGGTTCTAAAGATCCTTAAGGCAAAAAGTCATCAAAATTAAATGAAGATGTATGGCCAAGCTAACCTAAGATACCCCGTGTATCCAAGTACTACCTACATAGTCTATGCAAACCTCAGGCATATGTATTTCTCTCAAAAATGGGAATAAAAATACCACATTGGTCAAGAAATAAACTAAACAAACAAGATGGCCCATCTAAAAATTTTGATCGCTTTATATCTCACATGGATATTCTAAGCCAATTTTCGTGATTTTATGATTTTTAAGATTTTCTAGGTATTTACCAATGTTTTTGAAATTTTATATGTATATCAACTCAATCAAGAATGATGGGACATAAAATGATCTAACTTGAAAAATGGTGAGATTTTTCAAACTTTAAATTGTTCATAAAATGGTGAGTGTGGTAAGGGGTTGACTGAGCTGACCTCAACCTAAATCAAGCACTACTTACATAATCCCATTAAGACCTCAAGTCACTATAGTTCCACCTTACAATGGAAGAATTTTACTAGGTATCATCAAGTTTAGAAATGAGGCAAATGGCATAGTAAAGTAATAGAAATGGTAAGGTGATACTACACTGCATGGTAAAGGTGTTGTTCCTAATTTTCCCATATGTGGTTATAATTAGGAAATAATGACATAGGTCAATAATACTAATTTTACCAAAGGTAGTTATAATTAGTAGCATAGAGTGGGATACTAATTTTATCAAAGGTAGTTATAATTAGGTGCACTCATAATGAAATGAAATAAGGAATTAAGGATGTAACTACCAAACCACTATCATACTGGTCTAAGATAATACCTATGTCTAGAATATTGAATCAATTATTGAAACCTGATCTGAATCTTCTCACTAAAGGTACCCAAAGAACTAGCGGATCAAAACTAAGGTTAAAAGGTTTCGGTAGGGAGGGTAAAAATAACTTTGGTCAAAAGTGAAGGAATAGTATAATGTTATAGGGTATAATACAAATAAGATGATGATATGGTACGATGTAAACAGGCCTCATAAATAATACTTCAGGTCTCTCAAGTGAAATAACATTTGAGGTGTTTAATATTCATTAACTCATCAAGTTCATCTCCATCTGGTGTAATGAGATTGTATGCTTCAGAGCCATAATTTTCAATAATGATATATGGACTATCTAATTGGGTTTGAACTTTCCCTTCTTCTCAATCATGGTGTTATTTTAGTTTTCTTTAAGAACAAGATCACCAATCTCTAACTCTTTATGTATTACCCACTAGTTATAGTGGTCATGGAGTATATTTTGGTATGCTTGAAGGTTGCTGACAATGACCATGCATTTTTCATCACGTAACTCCAACTCTTGCAGGTGATCTACTCGATAATATTTATCATCTAGGACATGTTTCAACAAGATAAACAAAGATGGTGACTCAAACTCAATGGGAAGAATGGCCTTAGTGAAATAAACTAGGGAATATGGAGTGGCTCAAGTTAGAGTATAATAATTAGTGAGGTATGCCTAGAGGGCATAGAATATTTAGAGGTGCTAATTGCAAATAGATTCATTAAATTTTTTTTTAAGGATGTTAATAAGGGTTTTATTGGATACCTCTTCTTAGCCATTACCTTGTGGGTAATATGTAATATAAAAATGTTGGGTGATATTATACTCAACACAAAGCATTTTGATATCCTTGTTATTAAATGATCTACCATTATTAGATATAATTTTAGATGGGATTCCAAAATGATAGATGAAATTATTGAAGATGAACTTGGAAACATATTTTCCAATCACATATGTGAGGGGTATAGATTCAACCCACTTAGTGAAATATTTATTAGGATAGAGATGTGTTTATGGCCATCAGATGAGGTAGGGTTAATATTCCTAATGAGATTGAGTCCCCATGTTAAAAATGGCCATGGTGTAAGCATCTATTTTAGTGTTTTGTCTAGGGCATGAATTATATTAGCATGCCTTTGACATTTGTCACACCTTTTAACATAAGTAGCTACATTTTCATCCATAATTGGCTAATAGTAACTGGTACACAAGATTTTTTTTTGGCTAGGATGGACCCACTAGTGTGGGCTCCACATAATCCTTCATGAACTTCTCATAATGTTAATGTTGCTTCTTCCAAATTTAAATAATGAAGCATAGTTCCATCAAAGCTACAGTGGTAAAGGGTTGGGCCAAGTAAGGTATAACATGAGGCTTGGTGGGTAAAGGCCTTTAGTTATTTGCATGATAAGTATAGTGGTATGATGTGGTCTTAAAGGTAATTAAAGAGGGTTGAATACCATATAGAGCTGGGACCAATAATATTATAGATCATTGTGATGGTTGAAGGTTCATGAGTAGGTACTAGAAGATTTTCAATGAGGAATTGATGTTCTTTTGCCTTTTTGGTGTGATGGATCAAAGAACCAATAGTAGCCATGGCATCCACTATCCTATTACTAGACCTTGGTATGTTTTAAAACTATATGTCAATAATATGCTATTTAAGAGTTTCCACCATTACCTTGTATAACACCATATTATCATCTTTGGTGTAAAAGTGGTTTATAACCTAATTGATAATTAACTAAGAATCACCATAAACCTTGAGATGTTGAATATTCCATTATACTACCTGATGAAGTCCTATAATGAGAACTTCATATTCAGCCATATTATTAGTATAAGGAAAGTTGATACAAAATGATTTAGGGATAAGATCCCTCTATGGTGTAATAAACAATAGGCATTCCCTTGATCCATGTGATGTGAATGAGCCATCCAAACATAGCTTATAGTGCTGCTCCTCAGGAGGTATTTCAATGATGGTCACGATGGACTCATCTAGGAAATTGAAAAGTTAGGGGTTATATATCTACAGGGGGAGCTTTAATAAGATGATCTTTAAGTACTTTCCCATTTATAGATTTTTGGTTAATGTATTCTATCTCTAACTCACTTAGAATCATGATCCATTTAGCCATGTAACCTTGTAAAGTTGTCTTGGATACAAGACACTTGAGTAGATATACTTTGGAAATAGCTATGGTCTTGGTGTTTAGCATGTAATGCCACAACTTTTGGGCTTCAAATACCATAAATAAACCATATTTTTCAATTGGTGTATATTTGTGTTCATACATAATCAATGTACAACTTAGATAGTACATGGCATGTTCTTTTCCATTATCATCATGCTGAGATAGAACTACCCCCAGGGCTTTGTCTATGGTAGATAAGTACAATAGAAATAGATTTTATAGCATTTGTAGTAAAAATATATGGGGATTGTCAAGATATTAATTTAAGTGTTAAAAGGATTTTTGGCATTCTTTATCCCAATGAAATGTGACACCTTTTTTTAATAAGTGTGTAACTGGGTGGCATTTGTCAAATAATTGTGAGATAAAGCATCTAATAGACTAAATTTTTCTTTGAAAACTATGGATATGTTTTAAATTATAACGTGACAACATCTCAATAATGGCTTGTACTTTGGCAGGATCAAATTCAATGCCTATGCAAGAGATGATGAAGCCTAACAATTTTTATGAAATGACACCAAAGATGCATTTCTTGGGATTGAGTCTGACCTTGTATTCATGAAGTCTCTCAAATATTTTCCATAGTGTGATTGGATGATCAGCTTGGGTATTTGATTTGACCAATATGTCATTGACATAGTCTTCAACAATGTCATGCATCATATCATGAAATATGATGGTCATGTCTCTTTGGTATGTGGCCCTAGCATTCTTGAGGCTAAATGGGATAACCTAATAACAAAATGTTCCCTAAAGAGTGGTGAATGTTGTTTTATGTTGGTATTTTAGTGTAATTTGAATCTAGTTGTATCCTAAAAATCCATCCATAAGTGAAAGCACTCCATACCTTGATGTGGATTCAACTATCACGTAAATATTTGGTAAAGGAAATTTGTCCCAAGGGAAGGTCTTGTTTATATCTCTAAAATTAGTGTAGATTATGATTCCTTCAGGCTTCTTACCAACATGAACAACATTTGAGATCCACTCTAAATAGTTGATCAATTAGATACATCTCACTTCTAAGATTTTTTCCAACTCTTTCTTTATTAACATAATAATATAAGGATGCATCTTATGCAATTTATGCTCATAGGTTTGGCATCAATATGCACAACAAGGTGGTGTATAACCAAGGTGGGTTTTTAACCTATCATATCTAAATAAGTACAAGCAAAAATGTCAAAATATTACATCAAAAGGATTGTAAAAAAATCATGTTCCTCCTCAGGGAGGGATGCACATAATTTAATCCATTTTAGGTCATCTAGCATCCCAATATTGATGTTCATAGTGTCTTCTATGAGGAGAGTCAAACCATGCTCCAAAATAGTTGGAAATGATTTAAATTGACATATAATTATAAAATCCTCTATTTGGATTGGTTCTTCAAGTTTCCCTAAACAAGATGAATCTAAATCTCACAATGGTAGGGATGGCCATGTTGCAAATACTATTTCTTGTGTAATTTGATCAAAATCATGTTGTTCTACTGAATTGAATTTAGACCCATTAACAAGTTCATCATTGGTGGTCTCCTAAGATTCATTCAAGGAAAGTTAAACATCCTCATCTAATGGCACCTGAAATAGGTTTTCACCAAAATATTGGCTTTTCTATTTAATTTTACCCTAGTCTAAAAGTACCTCAAAGAGATTTTCACTTTGGAACCTCAATGTTTTATTATTTCATTTATGGCTAAGGGTGTTCATCCATTATCCAAAATAGGTTGAAAGATATAGTTTGATAGATAACCCTTGTTTGTGGTCTCTCAATATAACAATAGCTCTTAGTCCTAAAAAATCATAAAAGGCCTCATCATTCTTCCACTCATCTATAGGCACTATGGATTCTTGTTTGTCCTAGGCTATAAGTTGAGGGTGATAAAGAAGAAGTGGGTTATGATGGATAAATAGGGTAATGGTATAAATGGTATGTGAGTCAAATAGGTTGGTATTGGTGAAGTATTCATAAATGCTATGATTAAACTCTGTTTGACTATCATCATCATCGAGTTGTGATTGCATAATCAATAATTGGTACAAGACCATTTTAACATGACAATGATAGAGATGGGATAGATAGGATAAGTCTCGATTACTAGTGAACTTGGTTTTGGTCATGGGGAAATGATGAGTTATCAGTATAAGGTCCCAAAATAGTAATCCATGTTTATTATTGTACTTGTTTGTGGTCCCAAGTCAAGGAAAGATTATTGGCATAATTGGATTAATTGGAATTGTTTAAAAAAAATCATATTCTACTAGGACTTGGTCTAGGATTGATAGTGAAGGTAAAAACATGAACTCTCACAATATGACCTTCAACTTTGGTTCAGTCATGTGCAAATTCATGATAAGTCTATTAATTATTGGAATCATTATGGCCTTAGTTCCTCCCATTCAATTGATGTTGTTGTTATTTCTACTGATATTAATGTTATTGTTTTAGATGTAGATACTATTATTATTGTTGTTCTGGCCTTCATTATTGTTATTATTATTATGTTATGGAAAAGGGTTTGGATAGATACCCAGGTTCTGATTGGATGTAGATGCTCTATTATCTAATGTATTCTCCCCATTTTCCAACATATTTTTGATGAGGCATTTTATTTGTACACAACAACATATATTATGTCCATGAACATGATGGTATTCATATAACTCATTCTCTTTGTACCAATCTAGATACAAAATACCCTCAAGATAGTGATTTAGAATTGGCCAACTAATCATATTAGTGGTGGTTAGATTGAAAAACATTGCTTTGATAAGTTCACCAAGATCACTAAAAATTTGAGGAGTGGGTTTTATTCTTGGAGGAGGGGTTTACAAAGGTGTTGGTTGTTGTATTTATAGAGCTGGTCTAAGTTATTATAAAGGTTGCACTTGCTGAATAGGCTACTGATGAGGAGTAAGTTAAATTTTTAGTGTGAGTTGAGAAGATGGTGTTTAGACCATTTGAACATGATGTGAATCAAATAATCCATTACTAAAAAAATTATTATTTCAATTTTATTGCTTGTATTTATCAAAGTTACTATCGTAGGCTAGTGTAGATGCCTGTGCTTAGACTTGGTTACGGTTATGATTTGGGCCTGTGCTATGGTTTTGGTTATAACTTTGGTTTGATGAGGTTAAATTAATAATTCTTTTATTAATAAGGGGTTTTTTATTCAATAAACCTTTGTTGATGATCTCTTTGAAGGTATGTGCACACTAAAGCCCTAGATGATAGGATATCTCACTATGAAAATTTTTGGTAAACACAATGGCTAATTATTTATCTAGTAAGTTGAGGGTGAAGTGACTAAAAAGTGTCCTCCATATCTGTAGATAGATTTCAAATATTTCACCATATTTCTATTTGGCCTAAGTCAAATCTACCAATGAAAGCTCATGTTTATGATTATAAGAAAAATATTGCACAAATTTATCCGAGAGATCATCAAAATTAGATATGAAATTCTTTGGAAATTTGAGAAACCAATCTATAGCCTATCTTTCTAAACTTCAAGGAAAAAAAGGAGCAAGTGAATGTCACTATAATCCACTGGCTGATATGCAATAGATAACTCCAAATGAGCCTTAGGGTCTCCTTTACACATATATTTATCAAATTTTGGTGGTTCATATCTTGGAAGAAATGGTGTCTAAAGATACTCCATGTTGAATTAGTATTAACACACATCATCTAACTTGAATTTATTGGTTTTATTTGCTACTTGAATGGTGGTTATCACATCCTTCATTTACTTTAGTTCTTGGGCCAAAAAATTAGATGGAATATTTGGTTGAGGTGGTGGCTAGGTGGTCAAAGGTGGATTACCTTGACTAGGTTATAATGGAGGCATGGTTTATTTTGGAATGTTTGTTTGGTGAGTGAAGCAACTAGGAATATACATCTATATATTAGGATGTAATTATTGAAATTACACATATTTTTGGGTTATATTCTAGTTTGGATTCAGTATATATCCTTGATTTTGAGGTAATTATGGCTTTGATAGAAGGACATATATTTGGGTAAAGTAATATGCCTGTTGAGGTTGAGTAGGGACTTGATGATGATTAGTTAAAATTGGTAGAATAAGGGGAAATTTTTGTGAACCAAGGCCCTATAATTTGATCTATGGCATGCTCTAAGCAAAAAGTAATTACTACTTGATTAGTACTTGTTGGATAATGGTACCTTATTATTGTGCAAATAACTATTGTGAACTAGATGATTTTAGGGTGTTTGGAATTTTTCTTTGACCAATAGACATATGTTATTGATTATAAAACATTTTATATTATAAAGGTATATTAGTATGTGATTGTAAAGGTACATTTGTCATGACCTATCAAGGTAGAACATTTGTTTCCCCCTGTTAAGGTGGCATGATGTTCTACCTATATTGTGGTGGTGGATTAGGCTGTGTCTATTTTTTTGTAATGTTAGTCATAAAATATTGAGGTGGAATAATATTTATCACTTTTTCTTGAGGAAAATCACTAGTTGGCACTTAATTACCTAATCCCTGTGGTTGTATGTTTGGAGAAGTAGTTGGTTGAGGATTATTAGTAGCTTACTATGGTTGGGATGTAGGATTTCCTACCCCTTATTATTATAAACCACTCATGGTATTAAATAAAGCCACTTATTATTGTCTAATAATTTTTGGTGTAGTTAAACCACTTTGTCCTGGATTGAAAGACACTTGTGTGTTCTCTACTATGTTTAGCACATTATTATGCATAAGAGTAGTAGTCACTTTTATAATAGATGGGACATTATACATGTTACCAAATAAAGTTATTTGTGTAAATGGGTCTATACCTAAATTATCCTAATTGGTCAACTCAATTAATACTCCCATTTAAGGAGCTAGTTCTATGAGTGGAGTGTTTGACATAGTCATGCCATTAAAACTATGCACTAGATTTAAATAGGTTTGATATGCTTGTTGCATTTGTATAAATTGGTCCTCCATGAGGCCCTTTATTTTTAAAATCATATTTAGGTAATGATATGACATCAACAAGAGTGATTTAGGATGTATAGTAGAGGCATGCTAAATGGTTTAGATATAAGTCATGTTTAAAGGCACTCTAACTAGACTAGGTAAATTTTCAAAGGGGAAATTTTATAGAAAATTGGCCCCTAGCTCCCCAGATATAACTAAAACCTCACCATTTTTTTCAATAAATTTATGATCAAACAAACAAGGATAATATGTCAATGTCATAGTAACATAATATGGTTGTTTTTGAGCTTGTTTAACAACTGATGGTATTCTAAAAATATATTGTGTGGTTTGTTTCTAGTCTTTCTTTGAATATGGAGGTGTGTTAACCAAATAATGGGCTAATGGATCTTAACTTTATTTTCTAGATTGAGAAGTGTAAGGAGGATAAGGATCCATCTCACAAACTACATCATCACCATAGGGGTCTTGAATAAAGTCATCATTTGTGGCCATGTTATCATAACCTGGATTGTACATGGATCAACTATGAGTGTAATGAGACATATCCAAATCAATGGCTAAGGTTTCATAAAGTTATATAATTATATAAAATCTTACAAATAAGGTTCAAAATGCTAATGGAATGAACTTGGTCTAACTTGGTCTAATAAATGGAGTTGTTTCTCCATAATGATTGATGATAAATTTGGTCTAAAAAAATGGTCTAACATCAAATGGTCAAGTGGATGAATAAAAAATGAATTCCAAGCTTAGTTAAAACTATTTCAAATAATTATAATATAGGTCTAAAAAAACAAAGGTTGCTAGGTCTTTTAGGAACAAGGCACAAAATCTAGGCTCAAAACAACTAGGACTAGGAACAAATAAAAAAGATGTTAGGACTCTTGGAAACATGACACAAGAGCTAGACTTGAAATAAAATAAAATGGAAATTACTAGGTATTTTGGGAACAAGGCACAAAATCTAGACTTTGAAATAACACTAGGTCTAAGAACGAATGAGAATTTGCTAGGTTTTTTGGGAACAAGGCACAAAAGCTAGACTTGGCACAAACTAAGTCTAAGCAGGTAATATGATTAATCTAGAAATTTTGAAATAATTTGACACAAACAAGGCATTTGGATTTAAACATAAACTTGATAATTTAGAAAAATACATTGGATTTTAAACACATGGAAGATAGACCACTAGGCACAAAAATAGTCTTTAGATCAAGCAAGGAATTAGCCTAAGTTGCACAACCAGAAGTGAAATATTAATGTCTAAGACAAAATTACATGAGGCATAGGAATAAATCAATCAATGTTTAGATCTAAATTTATCAAGGCTAATTTATAACTTTATTTAGAATACTTACCTTTGAAATGGATAATAAACTTGACAAGAATAAACAACATGATGGTATTAGGCATTTAGACCAAGAAAGGCACACGTGGATTCCAAATTTTTAATTTGACATAAAGTAACAAGTATTTGAAAAAAATTTAGTAGTGTAATGATGTTATCATGCACTAAAGGTATGGAAAATGGTTTGTTTCAAAATCTTTAAGGCACAAGACTTGGAATGAAATGGGTAGTGTAATGATGCCCCTTTCAAACAAGTGACTCATACACATAAAGGTTTGACAAACAACTAAGGTAAATATGTGATGTAAAATGAACAAAATAAAGCCTATTCAAACAAAGGAGTAATGTGTAAACATGACTCATTTTGGATGTGGTATAACAAACAAATAGTTTGGAATCAAGAATGTGTAAGTAAAAATGATAAATGAAAAAAACACCTAAGTGTAACATCCTAAATCCTAAAATTGATAAGGTGGCATCATACTATCAAATTATATCTATATACTTGTTCTTTGGATGATTTTAAGTTTTTAATCTAAAAAGTAAAAGCACATGAAAATTAAAGTTTTTAGGCCTCCTCTTCTCTCAAGAGATTGTATGATGACATGGAAATTTAGGATACTCATTTTGCATTGATAGTATGTTTGTGACAAGTGGGTTTGTCAAAATTATCAATTTTAATTCACTTATAAATGGTCTCATATGTGTGGTTAACACTAGGGAAGATCATGTCATTTGGATCCACATTAATTAGCTTGTAGTGAAAAGGTCATGTCCTTTTCACAACCACTATATCTGTCAATTACTTAATGTAGTGTGATGGCTAAGTTAATCATATGATCTGAGGTTTTCTCTTACTAAAAGATATTATTTAACCACTAAAACAAGAATCCCATTAAGTCTACCATAATTTTTATAACCCTACCATGGAGTGGGGTTGAAGTGATGCTAAGAGATGAATTTCTAGGTCAAAACTTCCTTAGAGAACCCATGGGGAGGTGATGAAATCTTGCCCACAAGCAAAAATGCATGAAAATAAATAAAGTGGAAGGAATTTAAGGTCATTTTAGGGTCACTCAAATCTCTCATATTGTGGGGAGGGCCTTAGTGACTTTCCTTCCATGATTTTAGACAAAAGCAACAAATACAAAAAGTGAGCATTTTTTTATCACCCAAGTTCCCTAAAGGGGATGGGGGGAGAGCATACACGTGACACTTATCTTAAAAAATAAACACTCAATCAAAAAATATAAAATTAAAACTCATATGAGTATTTAAATAAAATAAAAGTTCATTTTTATAGCACCAAATGAAATATGTTATTAGGTTTAGCCCCTTGGCAATTGTTTATGTTGTAAACTTTGAAAATTGAAAAATAAAGCAAGTACCCAATTTTTAAACACCAAATTTAAATGTGACTTGAATGAATTAAAGTTCTAAAAAACCATTTTTCCTTAGTCTTTGGTTCCTACAAAAGATGTAGTGGGTTTTCTTGTTACTTGGAAAAAGTGATGTCCCTACAAATTAGCTAAAAAATGCATAAAATCATCTCTCTAGAATGATTTCACATTTATAGAGTAATTAATCTGTCATAAAAATAGAGTCAAAATAAATCATGAAATTAAGCTCTATAATGAATTATTATTGGCTCAAAAAATCTCTCAAGAGACTCTATTCATGCTTGTTGGGTGCATGGTCCCATCATGCATGCCATGATGTGAACAATGATTACGAAGAGGGAATGATATTATTATGTTATTCCAATATAAAAAATCAAATTAACACACTAAACACTTAACACCTCTAGCCTAGACACTAGGCGAAACATAGGTAACAAATATATAAATGAAAGGACAACCAGAACACAAAAAAACCCATTAGGTTACCTTCCTTATGACTCTAAATGGCTTGTTAAAGTGGCTTACTCAATTTTTGCATCAAGAAATATTCATCAATGGAGGTTCATTTGATTCACTTTTCCTTAAAACCTTGGTTTGGTTGATTGTCTTATGAATTTAGCATGGTAACATTAATTGATAGATTTTTTTTGCATCCAAATGAGCACTATAACATTACACAATATAACTTGTTGATCAATATATATGGCCTTATATTTATAGCCTTAAAAGTTAACTCTCACCCAATGTGAGTTAAGGTTGAGTTTATACATGGAATGATTTCAAAGTAATTTTAAGTGAGTTGAGGCTAACTCTAATTGAGTTAAAATTTGTCATGTAATTATGATTTTTAATTACTAGGCATAGCTCTCAAATTAGATATTTTTAGATATTTTAGAAGAGCTTGACAACTCATAAAAGCAATGATGAAAAGACTTGATATTTTAGATTTTTGAATTTCCATTTTTAGATATTTATTAATTACAAAAAGATAATTTAGTTAAGCATTTGATCTAGTTTAATTAAGTGTTTCATTTTAATTAACATTTTATCTCTTTTAAGATTTGATGAATGATGCACAAATGAAATTAGGATGTTTAGTGATTCCTAGATTTACTTTGTAATTTTTGGTAGAAATTAATTTGAAGTCTATATGGAAGCCAATTGTGGGTAGAATTGAGTGTCTATAGTCACCTTATTCTTTCTTATATTAAAAAAAAAATAGAGGTATAATTCAAAAGTCTAAAACAAAATCAAAAGGGATTAAAATCATACATGATGAAATAAGATCAATGTATCATACATCATGAAAATATATGATATAAGGGAGGAAGGGTGATAAAAGGTATCTCTATCAGGGATATGGATGCCTAGCTAGTAATAGAGCAATGCCTAAGCTCCCTAAATTACTAAAATCCTTTGATAAGGAGTAATGAATATCACTTTGACACACACTGATCCAAAGTATGGGTAAAGTAAGTATGTTGTTGGAAGTTAACAAGAGTCTCTTTCACATTTTTGATTTAATCATTTATTTTATATCATGGTTTATGGTTGATATTGGGATTATGAAACCATGGATTATGGGTTATTGAAAACTCAAGAGTATTCACCCCTATGAGTTGTCATTTGTTGTATTCAACACATCCCACCTTATATTTATGATGGACAAGTGGGGACTCATTTGTTTTTATAAGGCTTGTTCATTATATGGATATAAATGCATGTTTGACCTATTTTATTATCTATAGAAATTTGGTAAATTTTGGCATTAAATTACCTTTATTATATCTATTTTCCTCTTGTAACCTAATTTTTCATTAGAATGACTTTTTGGAACTAATCTATTAATGAAAATTATGGAAGCTTACTATGTATGATAAGTATTTAGATTTACTTATTCATATTTATTATTTGAGCTCACTTATTTAGTATTATGAATATTTAGTCTTCAACATTTTGGTCTTTGAGAACTTTTTGGTCAAAATATTTTCTTTGAGAACTTATCAATCAATAACTTTGTGTCAGTAAAATATTTTTTGAATCTTTTTATTTTACAACCCTTATTCAAAAGCTTTATTTTGGGAACTTTTGGTCTCCAAGAACATTTTGGTCTTCAATAACTTTCTCTTTGGATGCTTTCATTTGGAGACTTTCAGGTGGAACTCTAAATTTTAGCAAATTTCTCTGACAAATACTCCTAAATGATAATTTGGTCTTTGAAAAAAAGTATTTGACATTTTGACTTTTGAGAAAAGGTTCATAAATATTCTAAAAGAACATTTTGGTCTTCAAAGTCTTTCATTTAGGACTCTTATCTCAAAAAAGCAAATAATTCAGCCTAAATGCCAGCATTGACTCCCAATTGAACCACATATTGACAAGTTTCAAAAAAAGTATCACCATGGCACCCCTTAGATGAGTAGGCATCTTATGTCGCATGTCCACTAGGCCAAGGTGGTCAAGTTCAAATTAAATAAAGGAAACAAGCTTGTAGAGATTGGTGATTAATGGCACACAAATTGAACATGAATGATAAAAGGATATAACCTCGAGTTGGTAACCAAATTCACATCCAATGATTATCATCAAGCTCGAGCATGTATTTCTATAACATCTCCACTAGGATCTAACTAGAAAATGTATTTTTTTTTAATAAAAACATATGCAAAAGTAGACTACTTCTTGAGAGTCTAACAAAGATAAAAAAGGTATTCATGTGTAATCATGATAAACAATGCATATACAACATAAATTATGGATCTCTAACAACATGAGAGTATGACAACTCAAGAAAGAAAGTAATTATAACATTTTAAATTCAACCTATCCAAATACAAAATAACTATTGTCAATGTGCATCAATGTATAATGACAACTCTTCAATAACAATTACAATATTTTATAATGTACAAATAAGATACTTGGCTATCCTGGAGCACAGTTCCTAAACTTCAAGTATCTATGTCAATATTAAGTGTCATATCTATAAGTAGTACTATTGTGAGGAGGGAGAGCATCATTCAAGCACTTTTCCACACTAACCATGGACTAATGATCCTCGTATTATCCCATCAAAGAATGACCCTCCCTTTATAGATGGGTAGATAGTGATGGTGTGAGAATCCAAAGAGACTAGAAAGTACCTATGTAATGTATGATTTATAACTAAATAAATATGTAGTGTATCATATAAAACTTTATCTATTACAAGAAATTGCACATACGTGTAAATCATACCCATGAAATGATAATACCTCACTAAACATACTTTGGCCAAAGATTTACAAATAGTAATATAAAATGATCTATAGATCTATCAATTTTATGCACCCCACTTGATCGAACTACCTTTATCTAACATTGCAATGCTAGTAAGCTAGTGAAATCTACCTCACTATTTACTCCATATTAACAATGCAGATTGGTCAAATACAATTTAAACACAAGATTCAATAACATAAATCCGACTAGAAAATGCATCATGTGACATTGCATATATAGGAATAATAACAATATACATTAAGTTCATCAAACATATGCATGAAGCTTTCATTATATTCTATTCCATACTAGAAATAATGATTACAAGTATACGACCTAGATAAACATACAAATTAACCATGCAATTACAATAATATAAATGGTTTCCAGTTATATACACCCTATGACAACCCATATTATCACAATCAAGTGTTTTAGATGTAACTACTAAGCATAAAAATCAACTCATAAAGTAGTTAAAAGTACATGGAAATATTCATTGCAAATAATGACTAGAAAATCCAGAACCTTGTTTATCCTAAAAACATAAAAGGTCAAGTTTATCTATTTGGTTTATTATTGGGATTTTATAAGCAACCATTTGCTAAACTATTTAATTTAATTTCTTTCATTTTTATGGTTAATATTAAGAAATATGTATGAAAATATTAAGAAATTTCAATAATAATATTAAGACATCATATCATAGGTATGAGTTTATCAAAAAGACACCTAGTTGTGTCTTCCTTATATTTGTTTAATCTTTAATTTACTAACTATCATATCATAAGTGATAGGTGTATATAATTGAAAACCCTAACTCATATAAAATGATATCTTCAATCACATTCTATAAGTTCATGGATTTTTCATTAATTGTCTTAATACCTATTATAATATTCTTATTGACTCATTTACTCAAAACCAAAGACACCAAGAGATTAATGCTAGACTTTCAAACTTCACTGAACATTCACCCTATTATGAGAACCTAAGGAAAATAGTCATCTAGCATGTTGGAAACACCATATGGGGATATACACATTGGTGAAGATCAGAATGACTTGATATAGAGCAAACATGAATTTCACCAAGCAAAATGTATGCTGAGCAAATTGATTACCATAGTTGCCAAAGGTGTTCGATCTATCACACAAATCACCTCTCTTTGTATGTCATTATCATAATTTCTAGGGAAAATCACCTTACATTTTGATCAAATTTTGGTTTAAAAGTAATAAATGATTCTCGATTGATTTAAATACTATGGATTGGAATAATATTCATAGGTTGAAATAGTGTTTCATCCCATAAAATCTTGGGTAACAGACAAATATTCTAATGCCTCATATAGGGGTTTATGAATTACAAACATAAACTAGAATTTAATACAGTTCAATGCCTTGAGGACATATATATTCTAGGTTTTCTAATTCACCCAATTTTACTCCAAAATGTATAAAATAATATCTTAAATACTTGGAAAGCAAGTCATACTTTTTAAAGGCTATAAATTGTTTACAACAAAAATAATAAATAAAGCTTTATATATATATCTGTATATATATATGTATATATATATATGTATATATATATATATATATGTATATATGTATGTATATATATACATATATATATATATATACATACATATATACATATATATATATATATACATATATATATATATATATGTATATATATATATATATGTATATATATATATGTATATATATACATACATACATATATATATATATATATATATATATATATATATATATACACACACACACATATATATGGTTTAAAATAATATTACGGTGCCTATCTTGGCTAAACATTGATGTTTATGTTCAAATATATCCCTAAATGTCCAAACCCTTTAGAAAAATCCATGAAATTATTCATTTAGGGATATAATTGAACATAAACATCAATGTTTAGCCAAGATAGGCACCGTAATATTATTTTAAACCATATATATATGTGTGTGTGTATATATATATATATATATATATATATGTATGTATGTATGTATATATATATATATATACATACATATATACATATATATATATATATGTATATATATATGTATATATATATATATGTATATATATATATATACATACATACATACATATATATATATATATATATATATATATATATATATATATATATATATATATATATATATATATATACACACACACATATATATATATGGTTTAAAATAATATTACGGTGCCTATCTTGGCTAAACATTGATGTTTATGTTCAAATATATCCCTAAATGAATAATTTCATGGATTTTTCTAAAGGGTTTGGACATTTTTACTAACTTTGATGGTATTTTCAACAATATTTTTGACAAAAACCCTTTAAACAATTATTTTGTATGTTATTATCCATTATCTCATAACATTATTCCACTCACATCAATATAAAATGAATTTTAAGTACACCACCTACCATCAAGATCTATCTATTGATTCTTGGTTCCACTTCTTCTTCTTCATGCCATATCCTTTCTTCCTTCCTTTCCAATGTTTAAATTTTGCTAACTCTCTTTCAATATTTATCTTAAATAGAATAATAGATGCTAAATTGTTCTCCCAGATTTTTGGTTTTTCATTAATTTTTTTTGCTATTTTTAAGACATCTAATTCTTTTATTATTTTTCTCTAAATTTTAATTTATTTTTCCTCTTTTTTAAATTTTCAATGTTTTTTCCTCTTTTCCTCTTTTTAAAAAAAATAATAATTCCATTTTATATTTTAATATGAAGTTCCAATTTCATATTAAATTAATTTAACATTTAATCATGCCTTAATAATTTAATGGTAAAATAATAAATAATAACCTATATTAAATTTTAATTTTTATTAAATTGGCCTCTATGTGTATTAATGACACATTAGGATAAACACACAAGGTAATTTATTCCTATAATTTACTTATTCAAGAAAACATAAAAAATGACTATTTAAAGAAACACTAAAAGTTAGCATTTTTAAAAGTATCTTCTATCATGACTAGTTATTGTGGTGTGTGTAAGGTTTTGTTAGCTCTCTATAGACCTTTGATGTCTCCATCTACACCACCCTTTTCAATTATGCTCTACCTCTAGCACATTCAAGGGATGAATTCTTCTACATCCACCTCACAACACACAAGTCATTATATCATATCACATGATAATCATAAGCAATAATATATAATTGAAACAATTCATTAATATGTTTAAAATGTAAATGCATACATAAACCAGTTCATAATAAGCAATCATGAATTATTATTTAACTAAGAAACATTTTATTATCCTAAAATATAATAAATCTCAAACTTAATCAGAAAATATAACCAATATAATATGTATCTACTATAACTATTTATAAATATTCAAATAGTTAGCTTAGCGAGGAATCAAGATGTAACATCCTTCCCTCTAAAACTAGTCATCATCTCAAATGACTATTATTCAAACATATTATATAAAATAAAATATTATTCAACTAAAGATAAAATAACATAATCATATATAATAAAGTAAATAAATATAAAAATCTCCTAAAAAACTCATCATAGTCCTCCCATGTATCACTATCCTCATAATATTGGTCCCATTAGACCTTGCACTATGACATCTATCTATTACATAAATGAAGTTTGCATGTGTCAATTACATTGATTAGTTCTACTATGACCAATCTAAGATCCAAAACCTGTAAAGCATTCCAATCCAACACATATGTAAGATCAATTATATATTTCTTTAGATATGATACATGGAAGATATTATGTAAAAGAGTTAGGGCTGGTGGTAATGCAAGCCTATGCACAACAATATTGACCACTTATAACACTTTGAAGGTTCCCACATATCTTTATGATAATTTTGTAGACTTCCCAAATTTAATCAAGCTCTTATGTGCTTTTATGCATAAAAACACTTTAATGCCAACTATGAAGTGTCCCTCTATTCTGTTTAGATATGCATAACACTTGTATCTATCATTGACCTCACCCAATCTCTACCTAATCAATCTAACTTGAACTTTTATCTCTAAGAGCATCTTGTGTCTAAAGACTACCCTATCCTCTAACCTATCCCAACTAATGGGTGTCATGTACTTTATTATGTAAAGTGCCTCAAATGGTCCCATCTTCAATGTTGACTAGTATGAGTTGTTATATGCAAACTCAACTAATAGAAGATAATATTCCCACTTATACTATTGGTCCATGTAACACATTTGAAAAATATCCTCAAGCACCTGATTAACTTTCTCAATCTATCCATTAGTCTCTAGGTGATAAGTTGTACTCAAATTAAGTTGTGTACTCAAAGCTAAATTTAAAGTCATCCAATACCTCGAAGTTATCTTTGGATCATGATCTGAAATGATCTTCTCTATAAAACCATGTAACCTATACACTTTCTTCATGAATATTTTTACAAGGGTAGGTGCATCATCTATCAAATTGCCTGGTATGAAGTGAGTTACCTTGGTTATTTTGTCAATAAATACCAAGATCATATCATGCATGTTCTACAACATCAACAATCCTTAGAAAATTTTCTTATTGATCACCTACCATTTACATTATGGAATATCATGTGGACATAACAATCCAATTAGATTCATATGCTCAACTTTCACTTGTTGACACTCTATAAAATATGACACATAATCTGCTAAATCTTTCTTAATTCCTTTCTATAACTATAATGATCTGAGCTCTCCATGAGCTTGGTTACACCTGGATGTCCTGAATAAGGGGCATCATATAATTCCTTAAGCACTCTAATCCATAGATTATTTCAATTTGACACATACATCCATCCATTCTAACACAAAAGACCATCACTCTCTAAACTAAATCCTTTATACCAAGGATTTTAAGCATTCTCTGATAATGCATTCATGACTTGATCATAAAATTCATCTCTTGGAGAGAACTCAATCACCTGATCCCTGAAGGTACTCCTAATAGTGGTTATGGCTATTATATACCTTATATTACTAAGGGCATCAACTACTCTATTCTCTTTGCCCTTAATGTAGATGATATCAAAATCATAGTTAGACAAAAACTCAAGCCAATGCCTCTAATGAGCATTTAAATTAGGCTGAGTGAAAATATTCTTGAGTCCCAAGTTATCCACCTTGAGCTAAAAAGGGTTTACCAATAAATATTGACACCATACTTGCAAAGCATGAACACTCATTTCAATATTTAAATTATGTAGGGTATAATTCACCTCATATGGCTTAAGCTTTCATGACTTATAGGCCACTAATGCTCCATCTTTCATAAGCAATCCACCTAGTCCATCTCCTGATGCATCTGTGACTAATGAAAAATGACCATTGGGGTCTGGGATTCTCGATAATCATACAGACATGAGCCTTCCCTTTAAATTTTGGAAAGCTATCTCACACTTCTCTGACTAAACAAACTTGTTTTTCTTCCATTATAATGAAGTAATTGGGTTAGTCACTTTGGAAAAGTTTAGCACAAACTTTTTGTAATAGCTTATCAACCCCATGAAACTTCTAACTTCATACACATTCTTAAGTTTTGACCATTCCATAATGGCTCTAATCTTCCCTAGATCTACATAAATAACATTTTTAAATATAATGTGTCCCAAATACTATACCCATTTTTGGAAAAATGCACACTTAGATAGCTTACCATAAATCTTGGGCTTTCGCAATCGCTACAGAACCAACTCCAAATGATGAATGTGCTCCTCTTCATTCTTTGAATAGATAAGAATGTCATCCATAAAAACTAACAAAAAGTGGCCAAGATAATCTTTGAACACACTATTAATGAGATTCACAAATATTATTGGATCATTAGTTAGACCAAATGGTAACACTGTAAACTCATAGTGTCCATATCGAGTTCTAAAATCTATTTTTGAAATGTCCTCATCCTGAATCCTCAACTTATGGTATCCTACTCAAAGATCAATTTTAGAAAATACAATTTATCCTCACATTTTATTGAAAATATCATCTATAAAAGGTATCAAATACCTATTTTGTATGGTTACCTTATTCAACATTTTGTACTTAATGTATAGTCAAAGGGTACCATCCTTCTTATTGACAAAGACAACCAGTGCACCCTATGGTGATACATTTGGCCTAATCAACCCCTTAGCCAATAAATACTAAATTTGAGCCTTCAGTTTAACCAATTTTGTGGTTGTCATCATGTATGGTGCCTTAGACTATGGTTTTAAACTAATTATTATGTTGATAGAAAAATTGAACTCACGTTTAGGAGGCAAACCTAGTAACTCTTCTGGAAACACATCATGATAATATTTAAGGAATGGATAATCTTATAGAGATGGTTTCTTAGGTTCCTCCATTTAATTTATCTTTATGATAAATTCTTGACACCCTTTTCTCTGAGCCTTCTTAATCTACATAGCTAAAATCTACCTAATCTTCAACTCTCTCTTCTCACCTTGAATTTATGTTTGCTTCTTGAAGTCATCAAGACACTACCTTATTTAATTGTTAGTCAACTTTGGATTTATGTTTTATGAGCCAGTTAAATCCTAAGATCACATCATATGATCCTAGAGGTACTACATATAAATCCACAACTATTATGAATTCGAGCAACCTAATCTTTGCTTTAAATAGACACCTATCTACCATGACCTTTGCATCATTCTTGTACTATAATGATCATGCTTTTACCATTACACTAGTTATTTTAGAAAACTTAATAAGCATTTTATGAGCTATAAAACACTCAGTGGCTCATGTATCTATTAAAATGGAAATTGGATGGTCAAACAAAGTACCTAATAGTCTGATAGGTAGTGCCTAATACTTAACCTATGATTATTGACTTTTGCATGAATCTACTACTGAAAGCCAACCTAGTAAGAATTAGGTCCTTTTCCCTTTGACTTTTCCTAAACACAATCACATGCATAATTATTCTCTCTATAAATGAAACACCATCATGGTGGTCCTTTTATAAAATTTTATTGGTTTCCCTTGAAACTATTCTTGGATTCATCACCTTGCTTCTTATTTCCCAATTCATTATGGAACTTAGCATTATAATTATTAAACTATTTCTTGGAGTCTCCACTCCTTTGTTTCTAATTTTTCTTTTTTGAAGTTTGATGTAGAATTGTAAAATTTCTTCTTGAATCTATCCTTAGCCTATGAAAGAGACTCTAGCTTCTACTCATGACTGAACACTTTCTCAAAAACTTGGTCCATGGTGGAAGGTATATGAACATATACCTCTCCACCAATTTGGGGCTTCAAACACATGATAAATTTATTGATCTAAAATCACTCATCTCCATAATACTAAGGTACATACTTTAATAGTTTAGTGAACTAATCCAAGTACTCCTTCATTGACATATCACCTTGATTTAGATTCTAAAAATCTTTAAGATTTTGATCAAAATATAGCTTTGAGAGCTATCACGATCTAAATAAAACCACAAACTAATCCTAAGTGGTGGTGGTTGAATTCATATTCATTTCCAACTTTGTGTTGGCCCACCACATAGTTACCTCACCAGCTAACTGGTTGCTCCCCACACTACCTTGGTCACCTTAGAGTAGTTTCAAATTTTGAAATAATTCTCCATATTTGTTAATCATGCTTAAAATTTATCACCTATAATGGAGCCATCAAAATTAGGTGAGTTCACCTTCTTTATGTCTCAAGCCAACTCCTCAACAACTTGATCTCTAGCATCCTACAAATTTTCTTACTCAATTAGATGCTTTGTAGGTTCATCCTATTGATCCTCTCCTTTGTGGTCATGAACCACCTACTAAAGAACTAAAATATGATCTTTGGTCTCATTCATGACCATGAAAATTTAATCCATATTCACTAATTGCTTAGTAGCAAATCAACTAGGATCAAATGGAGGGTTGCTATCACCAGCATTTAAAGGACCTTATCCTTAAACTTTCACCTTCACCATACTTATTTATATCAAATAAGGTTATGAAAACATTAATGGACTCATTAGGTCCTAGATTTTATGTTATATCTTTGATATCACATGTAACATCCCCACTGGGATCTAACTAGAAAACATATTCTTTTAAAAAAATAAACACATGTAAAAGTAGACTACTTCCTGAGAGTCTAACAAAGATAAAAAAGTATTCATATGCAATCATGATAAAAAATTCATATACAGCATAAATTATGGATCTCTAATAACATGAGAGTATGACAAATCAATAAAGAAAGTAATTATAACATTTTAAATTCAACTTATCCAAATACACAGTAACTAATGTCAATGTGCGTCAATGTATAATTACAACTCTTCAATAAAAATTACAATATTTTATAATGTACAAATAAGATACTTGGCTACCTTGGAGCATAGTTTCTAAACTTCAAGTATCTATGAAAATCTCAAGTGTCATCTCGATAAGTAGTACTATTGTGGGGAGGGAGAGCATCATCTAAGCACTTTTTCACACCAACCATCAACCAATGATCCCCCACACTATCCCATTAGGGAATGGCTCTCCCTTCACAAATGGATAGATAGTGATGGCATGGGAATCCAAATAGACCAGTAAGTACCCGTGTGTTGTATGATTTCTAACTAAATAAAAATGTAGTGTATCATAGAAAACTTGATCTATTGTAAGATATCACACACAGATGTAAATCATACCCATAAAATTATAATGCCTCACTAAACATACTTTGGCCAAATATTTACAAATAGTAATATAAAATGATCTATATATCTATTAATTTCATGCACATCATTTTATTGAACTGCCTTCATGTAACATTACAATGTGAATAAGCCAATGAAGTCTATCTCACTCCTTACTCTATATTAATAATATAGATTGGTCAAATACAATTCAACTACAAGATTCAATATTATACATCCTACTAGTAAATGGATCATGTGACAAGCTATGTATAAGAATAATAATAGCATACATTAAGTCCATCAAACATATGCATGAATATTTTATTATATTTTATCCCACACTAGAAATAATGATTATAAGTATACCACTTGGGTAAACATACAAGTTAACCGTACAATTTTAAAAATATAATTGGTTTCTAGTTATCTACACCCTATGTCAACCCATATTACCATAGTCTAGTGTTTTAGCTATAAATACTAAGCATAAAAATCAACTCATAAAGTAGTTAAATGTATATGGAAATATTCATTGGAAACAATTACTAAAAAATCTAAAACCTTGTTTATCCCAAAAACATAAAAGGTCTAGTTTACCTATTTGGTTTAATATTGGGGTTTTATAAGCAACCATTTGCTAAACTATTTAATTTAATTATTTCATTTTTTTTGTTAATATTTATTCTGAGAATATCAATTTAAAAAAATTTAACCCCATGTAAAAAGTCATAACTTAATTCAACATTCCACTTGATGTGTTCCCATATTTTAAGGAGTCTAAAAGTTCCTCTAGCTTTATTCCACAAGACAAATTGGTGAATCCATCTGATTCCAATTACACATTAATATGATTAACTTCATAGTTAGAACTAAGAATCTAGTTTTATAGTGTTACTCTCATACTAGAGTTTATCAATACCAATTTTATATCAATCAAATAATATATATTATTGTAGTTATAAGAGAGTTTATCACATGACTAGAAATTTTATAAGAAATTTGATTTAAAACATTATGTAAAACAAGTTTAGGAAACCTCCTGAGTTTTGCTACAAGGTGATCAATTAAAAATCTTCTCTAATAATTATTTAAGGGGAGATATATCAACCTATTATTTTCTCATCTATATTTTAAAGTCTAAACTTCTTATTTAAATAATTGTATAACCATTTAAGATTATAATAATATTATAATCTATTTATTTTTATATTCTCAATCCATGGAGTATGTAGGGAAAATATAACAATTTCCAAATTCAGGTTGGCAATATAACCCATTAGAAAAATACTTGGAAAATATTTTATAACTTTAAGCCTTATTCCATAAGTCTTCCTTACTCTACACCATTTAATTCTACTAACATTAAGAGGATGAATATAAGAGTATATATATATATCCAAAATACCCACTACTATAAAAGTTATCAGTATAACTAAGTTTAGTAAAGTTTGGTGCCATGCTATATTGTTGGTAAAATTGATTTATGATGCTCATAACAATATTTGTTGTTTAATGTTTAAGTAGAACCATATGACATTATGGTAAGGGAAGGATGTATGAAAATATTAATAAATTTCAATAATAACATTAAGACACTGTATCATAGGTATAAGTTTATCAAAAAGATGTTTAACTATCTCTTTGTTATATTTATTTAATCTTTAATTTACTAACTGTCATATCATAAGTGATAGAAGTATGGAATTGAAAACCCTAACTCATATATAATCATATCTACAATCACATTCTATAAAATCATAGATTTTGCATTAATTGTCTTAATACCTATTATAATATTTTGATTGACTCATTTACTCAAAACTAGAGACACCAAGAAATTCACATTAGACTATCAAAATTCACTGAACATTCACCCTATTTTGAGTGCCTAAGGAAAATAATCATCCAACATGTTGGAAACACCATATGGGTCTATACACATCGGTGAAAATCAGAACAACTTGATATAAATCAAAGAAGGATTTTAGAAAGTAAAATGTATGATGAACAGATTGATTATCACAACTAACAAAGGTGTTCAATCTATCACACAAATCACCTCTCTCTATATGTCATTATTATAATTTATAGGGAAAATCACCCTATATTTTGATCAAATTTTGGTTTAAAATAAAAAAAAATTCTCTATTGATTTAAATATTGTGTATTGGAATAATATTCATAGGTTGAAATAGTGTTTCATCCCATAAAATCTTGGGTAATAGAAAAATATTCCAATGCCTCATACATGGGTTTATGAATTGCAAGCAGGAACCAAAATTTAATGCAATTTAATACCCTGAGGACATATATATTCTAGGTTTTCTAATTCATCCAATTTAAACTCTAGAATGCATAAAATAATAGCTTAAATACTTGGAAAACAAGCCATACTTTTTAAAGGCTATAAATTATTTGCAACAAAAATAATATATAATGATTTATATATACATATATATTTCTATGGTTTATAATAATATTACGGTGCCTATTTTGGCTAAACATTGATGGTTATGGTCAAATATATCCCTAAATGAATAATTTTACAAATTTTTCTAAAGGGCTTGGGCATTTTTACTAATTTAGAGGGTATTTTCAACAATATTCTTGACCAAAACTCATTTAACAATGATTTCTATGCTATTATCTATTATCTCATAACATTATTCCACTCACATCAACAAATAATGAATTTTAAGTACACCACCTACCATTAAGATTTGCTTATTGATTCTCTGTGCCTCTTCTTCTCCACACCGTGTGATTTCTTCCTTCCTTTCCAATGCTTAAACTCTACTTATTCTCTTTCAATCTTTCTCTTAAATAGAATAATAAATTCTAAATTGTTCTCCCAAATTTTTGTATTTTTTCTTTTTGTTTAATCTTTTTATTTTTGTTATCTTTAAGGTATATAATTCTTTTCTTATTTTTCTCTAAATTTTAATTTATTTATTCCTCTTTTTTCTAAATTTCAAAGTTTTTTCCTCTTTTTCTCTTTAAAAAAAACAACAATTCCATTTTATATTTTAATATGAAATTTCAATTTCATATTAAATCCATTTAACATTTAATCATGTTTTAACAATTTAATGGTAAAATAATAAATAATAACTTATATTAAATTTTACCTTTATTAAATTAACTTCTATGCATATTAATGACACATTAGGCTAAACACACAAGAGAATTTATTCCTATAATTTACCTATTCAAGCAAATATACACAATGACTATTTAAACAAACACCAAAAGCAATCATTTTTAAATGCATTTTCTACCATGATTAGTTATTGTGGTGTGTGCAGGGTTTCACTAGCTCTCTATAGACCTTCGATGTATCCATTTACACCACCCTCTATGATGATGCTTTCCCTCTGACACATTTGAGGGATGAATTCTACTATGCCCACCTTACAACATACAAGTCATTAGATCATATCACATGATAATCATAAGCAATAATATATAACTAAAATAATTTATTAATATGCTTAAAATGTAAATACATACATAAACCAGTTCATAATAAGGAATCATAAATTATCATTTATCTAAGCAATATTCTATTATCCTGAAATATCATAAATCTCAAACTTAATTAAAAATTATAACCAATATCATGTGTATCTACTATAACAATCTATATATAGTCACATAATTAGCCTAGCGAGAAATCAAGATGTAACATAATTCCCCCTAAAGTTAGTCATCATCCCAAATTATTGTCATTCAAACATATGATCTTAAATAAAATATTGTTCAACTAAAGATAAAATAACATAATTGTCTATAATCAAGCAAATAAATGTAAAAATATCATGAAGAATTCATCATAATCCTCCCATGTAGCATTATCCTCAGAGTATTGGTCCTACTAGACCTTGCACTATGACATCTCTCAATTATACAAATGAAGTTTGCATGTGTCAATTACCTTGATTGGTTCTATTATGACCACTTCAGGATTTAAAACCTGTAAAGCATTCCAATCCAACACATGCATAGGATTAACTATATATTTATTTAGATATGATACATGGAAGATACTATGTAAAAGAGCTAGGGTTGATGGCAATGCAAGACTACATGTAATAAGATTGACCACTTCTAACACTTCAAAGGGTCCCGCATATCTTAGTAAAAATTTTGTAGACTTCTTAAATTTAATCAAGCTTTTCTATGGTTTTACCTACAAAAACACTTTATCACCAACTGCAAAGTGCCTCTTTATTCTCTTCAGATTTGCATAACTCTTCTATCTATCATTAGCCTTGACCAATCTCTTCTTAATCAATCTAGCTTGCTCTTCCATCTCTAAGATCATCTCAGGTTTGAAGACTACCTTATACTCTAGCCTATCCCAGATAATGGGTGTCTTGTACTTTTTTTCATAAAGTGCCTCAAATGGTGCCATCTTCAATGTTGAATGGTATGAGTTGTTATATGTAAACTCAACCAATGAAATATAATATTCCCACTTATATTGTTGGTCCATGTAATACATTCAAAGAAGATTTTCAAGCCCCTAATTAGCTCTCTCAGTCTATCTATCAATCTCTGGGTGATAAGTTTTACTAAAATTAAGTTGGTGTACTAACTTAGAGGGTATTTTCAATAATATTATTGACCAAAACTTGTTTAACAATGATTTCTATGTTATTATCCATTATCTCATAACATTAATCCACTCACATCAACAAACAAATAATTTTAAGTACACCACCTACCATTAAGATTCACCTATTGATTTTATGTGCCTCTTCTTCTCCATGCCACATCTTTTCTTCCTTTCTTTCTAATGCTTAAGCTCTATTAATTCTCTTTCATTATTTCTCTTAAATAGAACAATAGATGCTAAATTGTTCTCCCAATTTTTTTTATTTTTTTATTTTTTGTTTAATCTTTTTCCTTTTTCTTTTTTCTATTTTTAAGACATCTAATTCTTTTCTTGTTTTTCTCTAAATTTTAATTTGTTTTTTCATCTTTTTTTTAGATTTCAATTTTTTTTCCTCTTTTCTCTCCCTTTAAAAAAATAAAAAAAATTCTCTTTTATATTTTAATATGAAATTTCAATTTCATATTAAATCCATTTAACATTTAATCATGCTTTAATAATTTAATGGTAAAATAATAAATAATAACCTGTATTAAATTTTATCTTTATTAAATTGGCCTCTATGCATATTAATGCCACATTAGGATAAAAACATAAGGAAATTTATTCCTATAATTTACCTACTCAAGAAAACATAGAAAATAATTATCTAAACAAACAACAAAAGTAATCATTTTTAAATGCATTTTCTACCATGACTAGTTATTGTGGTGTGTGCAGGGTTTCGCTAGATCTTTGTAGACTTTTGATGTGTCCATATACACCACATTCTCTGATGATGCTCTCCCTCTGGCATGTTCGAGGGATGAATTCTCCCACATTCACCTCACAACACATAAGTCATTAGATCATATCATGTGATAATCATAAGCAACAATATATAACTAAAACAATTTATTAAAATGCTTAAAATATAAATGCAACATAAACTAGTTCATAATAAGCAATCATGAATTATCATTAACTAAAAAATATTTTGGTATCCTAAAATAGAATAAATCTCAAACTTAATTAAAAAACACAACCAATATCATGTATATATACTATAACCATCTATAAATAGTCAAATATTTAGCTTAGTAAGGAATAAAGATGTAATAATTACCTTATTTGAACTCAAATCCATAGTTATATTTAACCAGGCTATAATTGGCATAAATAGAGTGCCAAACCACCATTAATAGAAGCTCAAATTCTACCAGCACTAAGAATTAATAATGACATCTTCATCAAGAGCATACAGGGGAGCCCAAGAACTATCAAGATTCTCCATCAAAGACTTAACATAATACATGGATAAAATTTTTGATGCCTCAAAACTCTACAATATCTATGCTAATTACCTAGCTTTATGGGAGGTCATAGAGATCATCTACCCATTCACCTATAAAGAAGACATCTCTCAGGAGGAATGACAATTTTCAACTGACCTATTGCCTTTTAAATGCTAAGAACTTCATTATACAACTACCAAACCATAGGTCATGTCATGCATTTACCTATTACAAGACTTGCTCTTTAAAGGGAGGATTGTAGATGGTGGATTCCTTCACTATGTTAACAACAACACCATCATCACTTACATATCTAGGGAGGCATTCCAAAGGTATTTATGCTTATCCATCCTAGATGCCACATTTAATTGGCATAATGTATCTATTGGAAGAATAAAAATAATGTGGTACAAATAGTGAGTAAATAGATTATCCTAGAGAGACCTTCTCACTCAAAGAGACCACCAAAAATGTCATGCCCATTATCAAATTTTGAATGGGAATCTACATTGGTAGAACACTACTAAACCATTCATTTGGTCTACTAAGCATCCACTTAATTTGGAGTGAGTACCACTACTTGACCTATTAATCTCCTCATAATGCACCTTTACATTAGGGGAAATTATCAGCACTCACTTACATGAATTGATATTGCACAAATATAGGAGGCCCTAAGGTGGAAATTTTTACATGATGTGCTACCTTCTATACATAGTCATGGGCACCATCTATAGACACAGTGGGGCTCTATGGGATCTAAATCCCAAACACATCAAGAAGAAAATTTATGACATCTATTCCTTTGTTCATATCTATGCATTCACAAGGAACATATCAATAATTACAAAAGATTTGTATACTCAAGTTTGGAGGGCAACTCATGGTGAACCTTTGACTAAAATTTCTAAGAATATTACCAACACACTCATGCCTGTAGGTGAGTACTAGTTATATCTATATTACATTATTATAATAGATGTTGGACACAAAGTTGATCCTCTTTGCATCCCCAAGTAAGTACCAAATAAAGTAGATGAATAGGAAATTGCCTATCAGCTATGGAAGGGGATAAATGAAGACCTCACAGAAATAAAAAAGATCACCTTTCATAGTTCCCATCTTAAAATTAGGAGGATATTATACACCTATCATATACACTTTGGAGAGTCTGGTGGTGTAAAGAAAACCTATGCCCTAGCTACCTTACCCCACAGGGATTGGGACCCCCATGGGAAAGTGCAACAATGTGTTCATAATCTTGTAATTCACTACAAGCATGAGCCTTTTGATCATGGCTTCCTATTTATCAATGCTAAGAATGATGTAGAGGTTAAAGAAAGGGCTGGGGCTATTGGTGTAAGTGAGGACTTGCTCAAGGTAATCCAAGTGGATCCTTACCTCACACTTGGTCAAACAAAATTTAGAATTGCACCACTAGGGGGATGGACATATTTAGATTTATGGAACAATAGAGATTTATAACAACCATAAGATTAGAGCTAGGACCCCCAAAATACACCCACTATACTGATGGTTGTAGATCAAGATAAAGGTGGATGTGAAACATCAGTTGCTTTAGTACAAATTGAATAATACACTCCTCAAGTTAAAGTTCAATTGAGGAAAATAAAACATGAACAAGTAGAATAAATAATTTAGTCAAAAGATAACACTATTGGGAGATAAGAGGAGATTATTTATTTAGATTCCTTTGATGAAGAAGACCTTGCACCTACTATGGTAGCTCCAACAACCATAACATATAGCATGATGGTCCATATTCCTATCTAATAAATGGCTACTCCTCCAATTGATAGGACCACAATATGCTATAAGATAAAATCTAAGGTATGAAGGCCTTATGCACAATCCATAGAGGAACCAAACGAGCAGGCACAACCTTAAACTGAAGATGAGCTAAGGGATGAAGTGGATGAAGAAGAATTGCATCAAGTTAAGGTTATAATCTTGCAATTAATGTAAGGAAAGGCACCTCTTAAGGGTGACCAATTAAGTAAGGGTGTTTAACTTACTAATCCCTTAGGCCACTCTACTATTATTTCATTGTCTATTATCTCTTATTTTCTTGCTATGTCATTACCTCCTTGTGGACCTATTTATATAAATGTTCCTTTGGTCTCCTCTTTTGTTTCCACTACTAATAGCTATCTTTTTAGCAACTTATACCCAATTGATCTCATGTATGCCCTACTTAGGAGCAATACATACCACAATAGTGGTGTCCACCAAGAGAGATCCAAAGAATAAATTAGTCTACATTGTCCATCCAATGCCACATCTAGGAAATGTATACTGGTCTAAAATAATATGGCTAACTATGCCTAAGCTATCCCCTAAGACTGAGCTTAAAAAATACACCCAAATAGAACCACAACCACTAGACCCATAACATTTGACCCTTTTAGATCAGGCCAAAGAATTAGGAGCATCATATTATAAGAGTATAGAATTGAAGATAATTGAGCTACCCATTATGAGCTCACTCTTTGATAAGTCAACTAGCTCTATGCAAAGGGTGAGGAGGAGGAATATAGAAAATAACATTGGGAAGAGCTTAATTTTGGAAGAAAGAGAAGAGATCAACTCTCTTTCAAAGATGCAAGACATAAAGAAGGGCCAATCTCCTTTCATTAAGGACTTTAAGTCCTATATGGAGACCCACACTAGAGAATTGATATCTATTCATAAGGGCGCTAAACAAGTAAGGAAAGAGTTGGAACAAGAATGGGAGACCCTCAAGGAACAATAATAGGAAATACATGTTCCTTTTAAAATAGAAGCAGATATCTAAAATGTTGCCTAAAGGTTATACAAGATATTGGATACTATCGATTCTTTGAGGGCATAATTGGCCCCCCATATAAATTCAATAACTAAATTGTTTAAGGATCTCAAGGAAGATGAGACCAAACTAATTTTTTTGGTTCTATATAACCCTTATAAGACTATTAACCATATAAACATGATGTCACCCTTGGATGCAGTAAATGCATTAAATCTAATGGTCATCAGGACCCAAGAAGCCTAGGAATGGATTACATTTGTTGATTATATCACAAAGATCATTGAGAAAGAGAAGTAGACAATGCATACTTTGAATGAAATGGAGTTAACACATGCATGGGATGGCATAGGGAATATGGTAGTCATGTCTATTTTTGACTAAATGTTGCAACAAGCCTTATCTAATTTCAAATAGAGTTTTTAAGGACTAACTATAGATAAAATTAAGGATAAGTAGAGTTCAATGAAGAAGAAGGCCAATAAATTATATATCTTTTAGGTAAGCTTCAAATCCACTAAAGCTGAACATGCAAGGTTGATAACATAAATGAATAGGGTGAATAAACTATCTCTTCTTGACATGAGCATAATACAAGCATAACATGCTAGTGGATACAAACACTATCAGGAGGTAGAGGCCAAGAATTTTATTTAGGCACCACCTTCTAGTTTAGTCAACTACAACTTCTAGTTTAACTCTAGCTACTACTTCAGTTCCAACCATGACAACAAGCAATGTCATGTAGTCACTGAGTAAGCCTTAGTTAAATGATAATTTTGAATACAATTTTATACGTAGTATCATTAGAGCCAAAAAATGGTTAGTTAAGCTTTATTTCATTCATGTTATAATTAATTGAATTATTTTTGGCAACATGCACACATTGCATGACTATTGTAATCTACGAGTTATAACATATAATTTTGTATTGAACTAGAACTTATGTTCCATTCATTTTGATGTAAACTAAAGTTTTGATACACCTCAAGGATGAGGTGACCCCTTACCCAAGTCTTTAAATACTTATAAAACCATTTTTTAAAGTGTTGGAGTTTGATTGATAATTGATTATCATGTAATTGTGTTTATTCTCTCTTCTTCCTTTTCTATGTTATTGAGATTTTAACTTCTTTGTCTATATCAACTCAGTAATTTTAAAGTGTGAAAATTATATAGATGAATCTATTTTCTATAACTGATGTATGATGAACTGAGATGTGCAACAACTATTGAATATTAGTAAATTTCATTGATTTGAGCAATTAGTTTAGACCATGTTGATATTTTGAGGTGTGTAAGAGTGTCTCTTTTTGATATATCCTTATAGGCATGTGTTGTAGCTACTATATATAAATTATTGGTGTGAGCTATAATCATTACACTAAGGGTGTGTAAAAACAACTCTAAAGAGAGAAACCTTTAGTTGAGGTCATCAAGTTCACTATACCTATTCCCCTAAACTACTTAATCATTCTTGTTTATGAGTGCACAAAGCTAAAAATGGTAAATATTGGTCTTAGAGATACTCATCCACCAAATAAATAGCCTTGGAAGTAACCTTTTAAGAACACATAACCTTATTTTATACCTTACCTTTCCCTCATTTTTTATTTTCTTTTGATATCTATGCACCATAGAGTAATTCTCCACCTAATCAACTCACTTAGTGTTTACTTTATTTTAGATTTCACACATTCATCCATATACCTCATTAAATAACCCATAAGCTCAACCTATTATTCCACCAAATAGTTTTTTTAACCTCATACCTATAACTCATGCCCTAGAGTGGAACTTCATTTCTATAGAGATCCTAAAACATTAGAGGATACCTCATTCATGTTCTCTGGTGTGCATAAAATCCACATCAATAGGTGCATGACAATCTCTTAACTATTAGGTTTGCCAAACTAAGATCCCCAACTAGTATAGCCTTCTTTAAATCTTTTGAAAAGATGAACCTTTCAATCACATGTTATTTTGACCCCTACACTTTTTTGGTTCTTCAACACACTCATCATCAACACTTTTTATTCCTACTACCTATTACAGGTCCGTATGTGGTCATTGGCCATAAAACCATATTTCTACTATTTTGACCTCTTGATTTGAGTATACCAAATATGGAACTATTATATAAATTATATTATATTTTTAAGTCTTCTCCATTACTCCATTAGGTCTAAATCACCTTGGATATCCACTTGAAACCCTCACAGTCTTCCTTTTAGGCTCATATAATCCATCCTAGCTCACATAGTCCCTTTGAATGAAAAATGAGTTAAGGTTTGAACCTTCATATATGATTTGGATGTTTATATATACCTTATATAATATTAATAAACTGAATTTGAATTTAATTAGAAGCATAGGTTGTGCTTGGCTATATTGTCTTGTGTTGCTTCTCATGCACTTTGACCTTCTCTCACTATTGACCTGAGTAGTTTGAGTTTTAAAGTATTTTATAAAATTTTAAATAGTAAATAGGAAATTTTATCATGCCTTAAATATCTATATACACAATTCATTTAAGCTATTTTGTGTCAATATTGACCTACATGTCTGTAGACTTGTAGGTTCATAAAATTCTCTTGATATTTGCGTATAGAAAACCTTAAGAATCTTGACTTCTAGGGATTTCCACCTAGAACCTTATTGATAATTATATTCAAGTATCATCTGAATATGTTACTTTCCTTGAAGGATCTAGACAATGAAAATACATTTATGTTTGATGAGGGTTATATCCACCATGGCTGTGAGTTCTAACTAACTCAACTATACATGCATGGTTATCTATTTTCCTTAAATTATATTGATTAAATGATGTATAAATAGGTATTATTGGTATTTATAAATTTTAATACACTTATAAACACTTCATTTCATTCATTACATGCAACAATACACCACATAATTCTTACAAACTTGGTTGTCATACTTAAACTAGTAAATCAAGGCTATTGGATACTAAATTAAACATGAATATAAATAAAATTGATATAAAATGATATTAAAGGGATAAATTAGTGCTAAATATACCCTCCATAATCATATTCATGAATTAATTAAGCTTTATAACTCTGTATTTGGAGAAAACCAACATTGGTGCAGTTTTAGTCACCTTTTTGCACCCTTAACTTCTTAACGATTATTCATAAAGTTAAGAAGTAGAAATAAACAAAAAATGAAATAAAGTGGAATGGAATCAAGTTCCCATAATTTATCCAATATATTTGGTTCCAATTTTTTCTCTCCTTAGATTACTATCCACATGTCGGTTGGCCTTTTGAGGCTGCCAAAAAGCTTGATGGAGAAAAGAATGGGCTTTTTGCCTTGTTTTACTCTTTAGATCCACTTTTTTCATGGATTTGGGTCTAATAATACCATGGGAACCCTTGGAGGAGTTTTAAAATTGTCCATTAATAGAAAACCTCTACAAAAGACCTCTAAAAACATGTTTTTTTCAAGATTTTACCTGTTATGCCCTTTAAAACTACTAGAAATGGTGAACCAAGTGACTATTCATCTTACCCTAACTTGTAAGAAGGTGGAGGAGTGTGTTAAGACATTTATCACCTCTATGTTATTTAAAAACTTTCAATAAATCCTCATTTATCTAGTATAATATGATGAATGAGTAGTTACAAAGGGGATTCTAATGTTGAAAGTACTTATTTAAGACATTTGAAGGATATGTACAGAGAAGAATGATGTCATTACATAAGTTTTATATGACTTCAAAATACCCCCATTCCATGATATAACCCTCACATTTGCTCTTTCCTATTAAGTATCATATCAACATTAGAATGCATAATGAGATTAAAATAAATTAAATACCTTAATCTTATCAAAACTACCTTAATATTTCTAAATTTATTGAAATACAATGCAATCAACTTACTAGTTCTTCTCCTTGGTAAATTTTGTTAGCTTTAGATCATGGTTGTTATTTGAAGGTTCATCACATTGCCTCTTTGATCATGATTCCTCATTAACTTGATTTCACACTTAACCTTAACTTTGTCAAACTTATCTTAAATTTTTTTAAATACATAAACAATATCATAATGAATGACCAATACATGATAAGACAAAGTGACTTAAACATGATACTCATTAGACCATCCTTAATAACCTTGTATGTTGCTAAGTAAGACACACTAAATATCAACTCAGATCATTAATGACTAATACAAGACCTTCATAATGGCTATAAAAAAAGTTGACATCAAGTACATAAAAGTTTCTAAGGATAATCATTCACAGTAGCCAAATTTTGGCTAACAACAACCTCTTGCAAAAAACCAAATCAAAAATATTCAAAAGGGGAGGGTAACAATGACTCTATTTTACCCCCTAGGGGTGAATATATAGCTTACAATTTTAATTCCCCTTATTTTGAATTCCCATTATGTTCTTCCATGTGTGAAATCATTATTTTGAGGACCCCTTCTCCACTAGTGAACTTGACATTAGATCAATGGCTCACATTTAAACCAAAAGTCTATAAATTAAAGGTCACCCCTCCATTATAGACAAATTATCTTGAACTAAAATTATTATGCAAAAATCATACTAGAGCTTCAAATTTATTCTCATACCAATTTTCAAGACCTCAAGTAGATAGGGATAAATTCTACCCATGCATGGAGTCGACATTGGCAAAGATCTATTGTCTACAATCTGAGCACAAGCCTCTTTGAACTGGCAAACAAAGAAGTCTCCAAAGAAGGTATAATGTGTTTTATTTATTTTCTACTTGATTCATCTTATGTTTGATCTTGATTAATCCTAAGGATTAGGCTTAGAGTTTCATGTTCATACAATTTTTTTGATTTTTTAATCATGAACAACAAATTGACCCTTTTTGGATTCCTAATCTATAGTTTTATTCTTAGTGTTTTTCCAAAATAGTAGTTTTTCACAATTAGAAAATTTTCAAAATCAAAATTGTTAATTATTGTAAAACTTTAACATTATGATATACTCTAATTTTAAACCTATAATCACATAATAAAATTTATTTATTATTTTATTAAAAATATGGGAAAACATCTAGGTGAACTTGAACCTTCATTTTTGAGTCTTTGCTTTTTTGATTTGGTAGTTCAAATTCATTTTATTTTTTCTTTGTTTTCCTAAAAACTATGTTTTAATTGTTTTAAAACTCATAGAAACTATTATTCTGGGATAAGTAGTCATTGGATTTACTTGAGCCATGATGTGATAGGTACTGACTCATTACTTAAGCCATTAGACAACACTATAATAAATTTTATTTTCCATGTACCTCATAATATATTATAAATGCCCAAGATTTTGTTTTTAAACCATAGTATGCCTTTAACCATTTATTTTTGTAGTGCACCTATAGATAATTAGCCCTAGGAAATTACTCTTAACATACCTTATGAATGGGATAATAAAATTATGGGATGGTGGAATCTTTTTTGTTAGGGTGTGGAGCTAAAAGCTTCAACTATTTGCAGACACGAAGAAGGGGTTTCTGAAGAACCAGAAGAACCGGCATCGGTAGCATGACCGACGTCGGTCAAATGTAGTGCAGAAGGCAACCGGCGACGGCAGCTAGTCAGCCGACGTCGGCAGCACCAGGCAAGCAGGGACCAGCATCAATTGCTTGTGTGTTCCAGAACTACTGTTGACGAATAGTTAGTTAAGTAAAGTGAGTGTTTGCATGTCAAATGACTAATTATAGTCATGAGCTGTGTCTCTAATTATTGTAGTTAGATTTCTATTTTTGTAACCATGGGATTCTATTTAAAGACCCATGAGGCATGTATTGTAATTATCAAGAAGGCAAGTAAAATCATTGAAGCAAGCAAGGTCAAGGAGATCTATAGGTGTAAGGTCAAGGAGATCAGCTGAAGCATTCAAGGAGGGATAATAACTCAGGCTATAGAGTTGTTGTGTTGAGCAAGAGAGAGAGGGAAGAAGGTCTTGAGGTGTGGCAAGCCTTTGAGGTGGAGGAAGAAGTGGCATCTTCCTTATTGTATTTTCTTCTAGTAATATTTAATACAAGAGTGTGTATTGTCTCTCAAATTCTTTGTTGTCTCAAGTTTCTAGTTACTTTATCATTCTGGTATAATTCCATGTTTAATTGCTTATAAGAAAGTAATCAATTGTGCTTTCGTTGGATAAGGGGTCACCTAACAGTTGGTATCAGAGCTACGGTTTGCAGGAAGCAGGTTATTATTTTTTGATTACAGGTCATTCACAGGGTTTTCTAATTGAGTGGGAGTTCAGCAATGGCAGAAGAAAGTAATCTATGAATGGAGAAGTTTAACGACAAGAATTATCAACATTGGAGGATGCAGATTGAGGATTATCTGTATCAGAAGGATTTGAACTTACCATTGGGTGGGGTTGCATACAAGCCCACAGATATGAAGGATGAATAATGGAGTGTTCTTGATCATAAGACTCTCGGTTTCATAAGGTTGAGCCTTGCATTGTCTGTGATCTCTAGCTTATCACAGTGCAAGACAATAGAAGAGTTGATAAAGTCCTTGGCGAATTTATATGAAAAGCCCTCAGCTTCTAATAAGGTATATCTTATGAAGCAGCTATTTACTTTCCAAATGTAGGAAGGTGGATCAGTACATACTCATCTCAGTGATTTCCATGGTTTGGTAAACCAATTAGCTTCAGTCAATATTGTCTTTGATGATGAGGTAAAGGCTCTCTTGATTTTATGTTCTTTGCCTGAAAGTTGGGACAGTTTGGTTATGGCAGTAAGTAATTCTGCATCTGCTTCTAAAATCTTAAAATTTGATGATGTTGTGAGTGTGATCTTGAATGAGGAAATACGTAGGAGAAGAACAGGTGAATCATCAGGTAATGCTCTAAGTGTAGAAAGCAGGGGAAGGCAAAGGGAGAAGGTTGAGCAAGGGAAATCAAGGTCGGGAAAGAGATCCGAGTCCAAAGGTGTTACCTACTGGTTTTGTGGAAAGAAAGGACATACAAAGGAGTGTTGGTTGAGAGATAAAGAGAATCAACATGCAGGTATTGAAGAAGCAAAGGATGCAAATATTGTGGTACAGGATGCTCTCATACTTTCTTTAGATAGTCAAGTAGGATCATGGATTTTAGATTCTGGTTCATCTTTTCATGCATCCCCAAACAAAGATTTGTTCCATGAGTATGAACAAGGAGACTTTGGAGTGCTTTATTTAAGGGATGGTATGCCTTGTCAGATAGTTGGCAAAGGGAAAGTGTAGCTAAGATTGCAGATTAACAACACATGGGTGTTGAAGGAGGTCATGCATGTCCCGATTCTGAAGCAGAGTTTGATTTTTATAGGAAGGTTGGGTGATGAGGGATGCACAATAACCCTCACAACGGATTCTTGGAAGGTTACCAAGGGTGCACTTGTTCTAGCAAGAGGCAAGAAAGTAGATACTCTTTATCTATCTACTTGTATTGATGATTCTACTTCTGGTTTATCTACTTCAGCTGTAGATTCGAAGATGTGGCTTAATAGGCTTGGTCACATGAATAAGAAGGGAATGGACATTCTTGATTCAAAAGGTATGTGTTCAGATTCAGAAAGCATAGATAGAGTTCATTGTAGAAAAAGGAAATTTGATGCTTTTGACAGGAACAAAGAAGCCTTGGTGTTTATGGAGGAGATAAAGGACAGAGATCAGTCACAGGGGCTGAATAAATCTGAGCAGGGTAGCATGGACAAAGGTTTGATCCAAGATGAGCTTACAGATGAAAAATTCATCACTTATAAAAAAATGCAGGTACCGATGCTGGTGCTCCCATGGCACTGACATCAGCTAGACAAAAACTGACATTAGTCATGTGCAAACCAGCAGGGTCGGTAGGTCAGGCAGGAAAAGTCCAACGTCAGTCAGTAGGATCGATGTCGGTAGGATGGACACCGATGTTGGCCAGGGAAATGACGTCGGTAGTCAGGGTCAGTGCAAGGAACTGACATCAGTCAAGAGCAGACTGGGAGATGGCTAAGATCGATCACTGGAATGGATGATGGGTGGAAAGCTAGCTGTCAATGAGTCTCAAACACCCATATGGAGGTCAAAAATGGTAAGTGAACCTCATATTCATTGTTCACCTTCTTTATATTGCTTACTGATAGTCAAGAACTAAGAAGATGGAAGAAGCAATGCAGGTAGAATCCAGAAACAATGGGAGCTTGGCATGGATGAGGAGTGTGAGTCTTTGGAGTAGAACCAAACAGATATTTGTTGGTAGAGTTGTCAGCTGGAAGAAAGCACTAGATAGAGGGATGGATTCCCATATTAGAGAAGAGAGTGGATGGACACGTGAGATAGAAGGCTATGGTATATGGTCTTGATTAGGCTACAAATAATGGAGGTTTGACCATTGTACTTTATCTTTACTAGGTTGGATAATATTAGCTACATTATCCTGTTACTGTATTGTGTTACTTGTTGCAGGGTTTCATATACAGGGAGTTTTCTGAGCTAAGGGTAGAGTTGGTTCAGAAGTATGTCATGGAGAATTTGGAAGTAGAAAAATTCTTGTGGCATAAGTGACATGTATAGCATCATAGGTTTGTGTGGTGGTTGGTCTTCAAGAGTGACTTTGAAGAGGGATACAGAGCCAAAGGAACAAAATAGATGGTGTATAGGTACAGGTACAGTAGCAGCTATTTATCTCCAAGTGGGAGATTGTTAGGGTGTGGAGCTAAAAGCTTTAACTATTTGCAGACACGAAGAAGAGGTTGCTAAAGAACCGGAAGAACTAGTGTCGGCAGCATGACCGACATCGGTCAGATGCAGTGTAAAAGGCAATTGGCGATGACAGCTAGTCAGCCGACATCGGCAGCACCAGGCAAGCAGGGACCTGCGTCGGTCACCTATGTGTTCCAGAACTGCTGTTGATGAACACTTAGTTAAGTGAAGCGAGTGTTTGCATGTCAAATGACTAATTATAGTCATGAGCTATGTGTCTAATTATTGTAGTTAGATTTCTATTTTGTAACCATGGGATTCTATTTAAAGACCCATGAGGCATGTATTGTAATTATCAAGAAGGCAAGTAAAAGCATTGAAGCAAGCAAGGTCAAGGAGATCTACAGGTGTAAGGTCAAGGAGATCAGCTGAAGCATTCAAGGAGGGATAATAACTCAAGCTATAGAGTTGTTGTGTTGAGAAAGAGAGAGAGGGAAGAAGGTCTTGAGGTGTGGCAAGCCTTTGAGGTGGAGGAAGAAGTGGCATCTTCCTTATTGTATTTTATTCTAGTAATATTTAATACAAGAGTGTGTATTGTCTCTCAAATTCTTTGTTGTCTCAAGTTTCTAGTTACTTTATCATTCTGGTATAATTCCATGTTTAATTGCTTATAAGAAAGTAATCAATTATGCTTCCGTTGGATAAGGGGTCACCTAACACTTTTTAAGTAGTGTTTTCTTAGGTGTATTAATTATTTACTATTGGGATCAATATTTTTGACAAACACCTTGACTAGTTTCACCCTTAATTCTTTTTGAAAATTTAAAAGTTTCAAAATTTAATATTTGTTGTACTCATTTTCATTTTTATTTTACACTTTTTCATGACACTCAATAAGGTTATCTCCTCTATTAATCTAAGGTATAATGGTATATTGAGTGGAACTCCTAGAGAGTATATTTAAAATCCTTTAATCTCTTCTAAAATGGATAACATTAACACTTTTGATCAACATGATAATACATCTCTCCAAAATTATATGCACACTAAAGATAATTTTAGTGATGAACATGATAGTTAAGATAATGAAACTATACATGATAATCTTAAAAAATCTTATAGATTTTATCTTAATAAACTTAATGGAGTAGATCTTAAATAAGTTAAAGAATTATCTAATTTTCATCAATGACATGGAAATGTCCCCGACAATTGGATAAATTCATCCAATGACTCACAAAATCTAAGAATATACATCAAGTAAATACTATATCATATAAAACAAAAAATAAAAGGTGGCTTTCAAAGTTGTTGACTCATAAATTTTAGGTTTTCCAATTTCCACTATTGTTTATATTCCTATATCAACTCCTATAGTTACATATGTTCTAACTTATCTATGCATGGGGGAATCTAAATGTTTCTATCAGATTCACATGCCTATTTCTATAAGGGGATCATATAAACCTCCCTTGATTATTACATAAGTTCCATTGCTAACTTTGCTTAATGTATACTCTTTTGAGTAAACTGTTATATCTTTACATTCTTAATTGTTAATATTAGGTCAATTTGTCTCTAAAACTACTCACTCAATGGATTATTATACTCTGATTCATAATCCTTTATCACCTAAAATACCCTCTTACCCCTTATCAACATGTTTTTTATATCCTAAGCTACTAGCTTATGAGGGTAAATGTGATCTTGGACATCTTGTCTCATTCCATGCAACATGCTTAGATTATGTTTCAAATGACAAATTACTTACCAAGATTTTTTCAATAATATTCAAATATTATGATCTATGATGATTTTATAATGTGCCACTTCAATCAGTTAGAGTGTTGAATACTTTAGTAGATCAATTTTTATCACACTTTTCTATAAAAAGTTGGTGAAAAGCTATTCTACACACAAATTGAAAAATTTAATTAAGGGTTAAATGAGCCAATAAGTGAATGTTCTTCAATACAAATCTATGCTAGCTAAGATGACACATTATATCGTAGATAATGGATTATAAGATATCTTCACACAAAGCTTACTAGTAACACTCTATGAGTCCATCATGTTTGATAAATCCAAATATTTTTATGAGCTATTCCATATAGGTCAAAGAGAGATAAGTCAAGCTCATATCATTGAAAAATATAAGATATGTACTAAGCGCTCCATATAATTCAAGTATCAAGTTTCAAAGAAAACCAAACTACAAATTCAAATCTAATAAAAGTAAGATTAAAATAAAAGTAATAGTTAATACAATTTCATAACCATCAAACAAGATTCAATTGAAAACTCCACCAAGGAGACAATATACAAGGTTACCACAACCTCCTCATATCTTGTTACATAAACTAATTGATTATAATCTCATATCTCTACCTCCACCATTTGAGCTTGATTTGATAAAGACTCACCCTAAGATATTTGATAGTAATGCATATTATGATTACCATAGATGCATTGGGCATTCTACAAACAAGTGTTACAATCTAAGGTATAAGGTATAAGATATTATTAATGATAATACTATTGAGCTAAGTACACCCACAAAAGAAGTTATACTAAAACAAAGTGATAATGCAAAGTAAAAAATCTTAAGTAATCCATTCCCAAATCACGGTTCAACTAAAAATATAAATAATTCAAAATCACATCAAGTGTAAATTGTTCATCCTAATCCTAAGAAATATGGGAATCTAATAAATGAAATTATTGGTACATTTAAATGCACATATGTATAATGTCTGGTAATCATATTTGATGATAGTGAAATTGATGATGATGATTTAAATAGACATGCTCTTTTTATATATGCTTATATCCCAAAGTGACCTATAAACAGTGTCATGATTGACAATATGTCAAGTGAAAATACATGTAAAATTACACTCCACATTCTTATAAACACAAAGCAAGATCTATAAGATACATCAAGAGTAGTCAAAGAATTTGATGGTCATACATAAGACACTATCATGAATATAGTTCTACCTCTCCAATTTTATTTAGAGATAATGGCTACTCCATTTCTCATATTAACAATCATAGACATATTCAATATGCTATTAGGACACCCTTGGATATAAAATCTCTACTCAATACCATCTACAATACATATATGTCTTAAATACATACATTATAATCAAGTGGTCAAAGTTTAATGAATTCAATATGAGTACCCTCTACAGTCAGTGGTAACTCCCCCCCCTCCCCCACCACCATCACATTTAGTTTTGGAACGTATTCAAGGACACCATAAAAATAAAATGATGGTATCTACTCAAAAGTGCAATACAAATATAATTAGTGCACTTATTCAAGAGCATAGTGCAAAATCAATTATTTCCCCTATAAAAAATCTTTCTATTTTAATTAGCTAAAATAAAAGTGATGCACCATAATAAGTATAAAATTACATATCTAAGAGTTAATCAATTTTAAAATAAATCTAAATCTTCTACATTGAATCTTAGGCAATCCCTCAGATAGCTTAACGTGTTTCATAATGAACACAGGCAAGGATATATTCTCCTATTATACAATAAAATAACCAAGTACTAAAAATTATTGAAATATAAATGTGGAAAAATACTCTATGATAAATGATCGTAGTAATTAAGTTATGACACCTAATGCCTTTTTAGATGTATATTCATCTACATGTAACACATTTCATGTATAGAAAGTCACTATCCCACTTTATGATACAAGCACGTATTATGGTCCTCCCATTGATGGGATCATAGGTTAGTTTCCTTTCCAAAATATAATTAAAAACAAAAAAACAAACAAACAAATTCAATATTTCCAAAATCCAAAAACATGCAAAATATATTCAAAAAATTAAAATTTAGGATTAGAGCATGAGATGAGATGCTAGTTTACTTATTTACATATGTTATTTATTACATTTTAGTAAATAAAATATTATTTTTCAAACACACATTAATTCATGAGTTAAATGAGTGTAACATATAAAATACATTATACATGATCTCTTATATGTTGGATTCCCTTCTACCTCATGGCCATGCCTATGCTGGGGCGTATAATTCTACAAGTTAGATTATTAATAAGTTATATATTTATTTGATCTAAAATTTAATATGAAGATACATATATAGTAAGTGTATTGATATTCAATTATATTTCACTTTTTTCTACATGGTATGCTACTTTGATACAATATGAAATTGATACATATAGATGGAATATACTAGTTTTCAATTCTTCTATGTCGATGTTTACTTTTATCACATGATAGGATAGACATTACTTGTTTATTGTGTGTGGAGATTTTCCTTTGTGTGAAAAATTGCTTCAAAAGATTTATAATATTTGTGTTTGGTATGTGTGACATTTAAACTTGTACATTACTTATGGTCTTTGTCCCTATATTGTGTGCGATATTTGAACATGTCCCCTATATGTGGCCCTTGGATTTATTGTATGATAGTGTTGACATTGCGTGATATTGTGATTCTTGTGCTTGATGATCTTGATTAGTGGTTTCATGATACATATCATGAAATATTACTATGTAATCTATTTTATATATGATTACTTTACTACATACCTCATTTTTATATCTATCTAGATATAACACTTGTATGTCTCACATGCAATATAATACATACATGCTTCAATGACAATTTACATTTATATGGTGAAATAATCTCCATCACAATGAAATAATTACTATAGATATCTATATTACATGATACAATTATATATTATCTTGAGATGAGTGACTTTTAGGCTACATCCCTCATCTATAAAGAGGGGAAGTGGGCTTGTCTTAGAGATCCAAGCCTCCATGACTGGAAAAATTAGTTTTGAGATAAAGTATAGGTTTAAAAAATATAGAGTAATTTTTTAAAAAGATTTAAAAAAATTACAAATCATATTTTATAACATATTTCAGGTTTTCAAATATTCAAATTAAATTAAAATCAAATTCTATAACACAATACAAGTTTTCAAACATTGAAAATAATTCTATTTCTCTATGTGTGTGTGTGTGTGTGTGTGTGTGTGTGTGTGTGTGTGTGTGTGTGTGTGTGTGTATTAAAAACACACACACATGCATGTATATGTATATACATACATATATATTGACACATTGATATAAATTATGGGATAATATGACATGCATACACACTCACAGATAATCAAATTAAATATTTATACACACTTGAATGCATATGCATGGGCATATATAAAATAGTTTCAAGATCAAAGTCATAGGTTGAAAATATAGTTATAATTGAATATATAGGTGTATAATATTCTATATCACTCTACACAAGATTTAGGAGGAATGATAATAATTCATGCTCATGATTATTCAAAATTCAAAGTTAAAAGTTTCAAAAGTTTTAAATAGCATGATACTTCTTCATGAACACATATTCAAAGGCAAAAATATTCATTTCAATTAAAATCTATGAAAAATGTTGTTGTGATGGGAGCATGAATATTTTTCACTCACTTTTGATCATGCAAATAGAATGTAGATCCATATGTAGTATTGTGAATTGAAAATGTTTTAGGTAATGTACATCAAGGTTTAATAATTTTTAATTGTCATGGCATTACTTCTAATGAAACCATTGTGTGGTTACATATTTTGTTATGATTTATGTAAGTTCAAGTCTAGTGACACTAAATATCTTTGGTATCACTTATAAGAGAACCCATTATGGTTCAAAATTTTTTAGATTAGTGCATTGGTTACTAATCCTCATTCATGAGAGTTGTAATAATGCATCTTTACAAATCAGAGTTTGATTAGTTATTCAAAATTGAGACTTGATCACTCTCAATTTTCCATTGGTTAAATTTATCTAAGTGATTCAACAAGGGGGCATAATTCTCCATCATTAGTTATGTGTGTGTGTGTGTGTGTATAATACACACATATATATAGACACACACACACACACATATATGCATGTATGTGTGTATATATATAGATATATACATATATTCACACACACACACACACACACACACACACACACACACACACACACACACACACACACACACACACACATATATATATGTCGATATGTGTGTGTGTGTGTGTATATGTATATATACATATATATTTATACATTGATACAAATTATGGGGGCATATGACATGCATACACACTCATGCTTCAGATACTCAAAGTAAATATCTATACAGGCTTTAATGCATATGCATGGGCATATATAAAATAGATTCAACATCAAAGTCACAGGTTGAAAATATAGTTATAATTGAGCATTTAAGTGCATAATATTCTATATCACTCTACACAATTTTTATGAGGAATGATAATAATTAATGCTTATGATTATTCAAAGTTAAAAGTTTTAAAAGTTTTTAAGGTCATGATACTTCTTCATGCACACATCTTCAAAGGCAAAAATATTCATTTTAATGCAAATCTATGAGAAATGTAGTCATGATGAAAGCATGAATAATTTTAATTCTCTTTTGATCATGCAAATAGAATATAGATCCATATGTAGTAGTGTGAATTAAATATGTTTTAGGTAATGTACATAAAGATTTAATAATTCTTAATTTCCATGACATTACTTCTAGTGAACCAATTGTGTAGTTAAATATTTTGTTATGGGTGATGTAAGTTCAAGTCTAGTGACACTCACAATATCCTTGGTATCACTTATAAGATAACCCATCATGGTTCAAAATTTTTAGATTAGTACATTGGGTACTAATCCTCATTCATGAGAGTTGTAATAATGCATCTTTACAACTTAGAGTTTGATTAGTTATTCAAAATTGGGACTTGATCACTCTGAATTTTCCATTGGTTAAATTTATCCAAGTGATTAAACAAGGGGGCATAATTATTAATCATTAGTTACAAGTTATAAGGAAGTTTAGTTTTACCTACATTTAGGTGTACTTATTCCTTAATCTCTTTTCAAAATTTCAATTTTCAAAGTTCATCTTCTTCAACTTTCAAACTAAACAAATGACTACTTAATGTGCTATTGCAAGGTTTGATAATTTGAGTGCCCTACATAATTGAAATATCCTCTTAAATCCAAAGCATGTTATACTCATTTTTTTATTATTTATTCTTTAATTTATAAATTTCATTACTAGATAAAGGTGGGGGGAATGTAGACACAAAAAATTGGTCATAGGTGCTTAACAATGCTAATTATTGACACATCACAAATCACATAACTTACACACCATTACATGAATATTATTTTCCATATTTATAATCCATTTATACATATGTGGGATTTTCCATTTTTTTAATCATCACTACTACATATAACTATCAAAGTAAAATTCTCAAGCTTCTTATAATGATGCCCTTTACTCAAAAAATATGTCTATTAGGATTTTAGACCTAGAACACATAAAGTAGGAGAAAGACCACCTATTAAAATTCTTTATGGCCAATGGTTATAAGAAATGGTAAATTTAAAAAGATTTCCAAAAATTAAAAAACAATGATGAAAATAAGTATAAACCAAGATTAAGATGCTCCTAGGATCACTATCCATTACATAAAAAGAATCTCAGAGAAATTGGAAAGAATTTCAAGTTATATGGGTATACAAACTAATTTTCAAACCTCATAACACCCTTCACACCACTATAGAATTCACCAAATATCCTTTTGATCCTAGAGTTAAAAAATGTGTTTACATTATTACTTGTTCCTATGGCTTATCTTACACGAGGGAAACAAGGCGGTCTCTCCAAAAAAGACTTAAGGAACACATTAGAGACATTCATAACCCTTGTATGAAAATTTATACTCTTTTTTAACACTCCCATGTCATGAAACATCATCTTTGTGTGAATTAGACCAAACGTATTGCTAGAGATGAAGATTATTGGAAAAGGAAGGTAAGAGAAACTATTGAAATAAAAAAGAGACTAGAAAATTAAATAGAGACAACAAAATTGATATAGGTGATTCATGGTGACCAATTTTAAATCAATTAATGAGGTGTGACTATATATATGGGAGCTAAGGGTACCATTATTTTTTTATGTATTGATGATTGATTAAGGAGGTGATGTGTCTTCCATTTATGATATAAAATCTTTATTATTTATGGTTGAAAATGTTGTTAAATTTCTCAAAAAAATTAATATTTCATTTCTTTTACCCTGAGGATGGGTACACATATAGTACCCAAAATGTCAGATTTAACTTATTTTAACATGATGGTTCCAAAAATAGGAATTTTCAATTTATAACATCATATAAGTCTACATAATTTGATTTTGGAACAAGTCTACCCAAGGAAGTCAGAATCACTACTGTGCTTCTATCCACTTCAGTTAGCCATATCCCATGCCAAATAAATGCTAGTTTTTAAAATCTAAAACATTATTTTAGGTATTATTGAAAATTTAATAAGGTAAAATAAATAAAATTATAAAAAAAATCACCTATAAATACACATCAAGGTTCATTCATTATCACCACTTGGTATTCGCTTCTCTCAAGCTTATATATTATAGCACATTGAGAAAATATGTCATATTATATCCAAATTCAAGATCAATCATAAGGAGAAACCATAATCCAAGTTAAAATCATCTAAAATCAATTAAATAATATTCATTATCAAGTATCAAAGCCATTTTATGGATATATACACATAGTCAATGAATACAATTATATAATCACTCTAGGTGGGAAAACTACGTGGGCTTGATTTCTTTCCTTGGAGTATTGGATACGTAGGCGATAGTTAATCATAAAGGGGTAATTAAGGTAAGATAAAACCATTACACTCCCATTTTTATAGGGTTTCAAACCATAAAAATTCCCTTAGGATTTCACATATAATAAAATCAAAACAATGAATTCTACTTCAACTTGTGATATCTCAAATTATTCAACAAATGGTGCAAAACGTGCAGTGACTAGTTTTCTATCAAAATCAACTAAGATAATTTTTTAGTAGTCTAGTCACCAAGGGAAAAAAATTTATATGAGCCTATATCAACACAACATGAATTAGTTCCCATACTAGCATATCACACAGGGAAGAAAGGTCCTGCAAGCTCACCTGAGGTGTGAAGGAATGGAGGATCTAGGTTGGGGTCATGCTAGTTGCATGTAATGGGAGATCAATGTCTAGGAAGAGTGAAAGGGGGAGATAAATAGATAATTAGAGGAACACATACAAATTATATTGGGTAATCTTTCAATAGATAAGTATTTAAAATATTATATTTTATTAGACTCGCTCTTTGTTGAATACAAGGGAATAAATTATTACATACAAAATAGATGGTGCTCTTAATCTAAAATATAGAGATCACTCATAGATATTATATCTCCCTAGTAAATTATAATAATAGTTCTCTACCCTGATGATCTCTTTTATGGCTTACTAGTTCTCATTCTCTATTTTACACCACTCTTCACCTTTATTTTTCTAATTGGCTACTCTCTTTTTCAACTGACAACTTCCCCTTTTTTAGCCACTCCTCTTTTTATTCTTGGGATATTCCCACCCAATCCCATATTTTAAATGATAACTTATCCTAATGTAACCTACCATGCCATCCACCACTATACTACCATAACACTGTGTTAGGATCCATAACCAACCAATGCTCCTATCACTTTCCCCCATAATTACATATGTATTTCTTGGTTTCATGTGACTACTTTTTTTTATGTCCTAAATTATTTTCATATAATGAACATTGGAATGATTCTAATAGATACCACATAATTTTTAAAAAATTATATTTAAGGCATATACACAAGTTATGTGGTTTAGATTATACATGCCTCTCATTTAGTGGGGTTGAACTCACTTGAAGTATAAGTGCATGCTTGTCTAGTACTTATCTAATTTCAAGGATAAACCCACACTAAACTAGTTTTCCATACCTGAATAATGAGTTATTATTTTTATTTCCTTCATTGTGCAACCCAACTAGAATCAAAGCCTCTTCATAAGTAACTACTTTGTTTAGAGTTGTATAGTTTTGAAATAATTTCAATGTGGCTCATCTTGAGATGCTTCCATTTTATGGTATCATCTCTGTGTACCTCCCTAATTATTCTCCTATTTTTGGCACCATTTATGTAGTCACCAAGAGACAAAATTTTGTATGAGTCTAGCTTGACACACCTTAAACCAATTCCCACATCAACATATCATATAGGGAAGAAAATTCTTTTGAGCTTGCTCGAGGTGTGAAAGAATGAAAGATTTAGGTTGGGGTCATGTTGGTTTCATGTAATAGGAGAGTAGTGTTTGGGAGGAGTGAAATGGGGACATAAATAGATAATAAGGGGAACACATAAAAATTCTATTAGATAATTTTACAATAGACAAGTACTCAAAATATGTTTTTTTATTAGACTCACTCTCTATTGAATACAAGGGAATAAATTATTACATACAACACACCTGGTTCTCTTAATCTACATTCTAAATCTTACTCACAAATATTATCTCTCCATAGTGTAATATAGTAGAAGTGATATATCCTAATGATCTCTATCATGGATCATTAGCTCTCACTCTCTATTATCCACCACTCTTCACCTTTACTTTTTAAATAGGCTTCTCTCTTTTTTAGCTAACAAATTCCATTTTTAAGCCTTTCCTATTTTTATTATTAGGATTTTCTCACCCAATACCATATTTTAAATGCCAATTTAGCTTGACACTACCTATTATTCCATCTTCTATTATACTACCATAACTCTATGTCAAGATCTATAGCTAGCTAATCCTTCTATCACTTTCTAATAATTCCTTATATAGTTATTAGGTCCACATGGCTAATTTTCTTTGGGTCCTACCAATTTTTTGTGTAGCACACATTGGCACAATTTTAATATTTGATACCTATTTTGCTATAAATTTTATATAAGGTGTGTCTGTATGTTATGCGGTTTAGATTGCATGTGCCTCACAAATAGTGTTGTGAACTCACCTGAAGCATGTAAGTGTGCACTTATCTGATACTTAGATACTTTTAGTGGTCAACATAAGTCCACAATTAATGGAATCAAGAAGTTTGTGGTGTTATCATCCTAAATCAATGCTATCTATAAGTATTATATATTTATGTTGTTGATGTTTCATTGTTAGAGTTTTGTTTATTTATGTATTTTCCTATTAGTTAGTAAGAATAATCAAACTAGGATAAATATGTAGTTAATAGACTCTAGTGGCCTATATTCTTTTCCACCTCAAATAGACCTATCTAAAAGAGTTTTCTAATTCTATTTCTAATCTTGAGCATGTACAATCATCATTTTCATTGATTTCAACTATTAGACATTTAGAAAAATCAACTCCATTCCCAGTTTGAGCTAATTTGTTTTCTTCCTAATATTATCTAAAAATACCAATTTTTTGTATTTAGCAAGTTGTCAAGATAAAAAAGTTGATTATTGTACATCTTTAGCATTATGATATAATCTAGTTTTACACCTATAATCAAATAATACAATTTATTCATTTTTAAAAATCAAAACAGGGTAAAATAATTCCTTTGATTGCAGTGCTATGATATATATTATAGACACCAAAAATCAATACACTGTGATTCCAAATGTTAAAATTTCCTTAGACCACCTTAGGACCCCCTCGGGACCAATTTGACCCTTCGACCCCTAACCAAGCCTAACCATAGTTAATTTGACCAAATGAATTAAGCTACCTCTTTAGCCATTCTTTTTCCTTAACCCTTGACTATCAATGATTAAGATGACCACTAACAATCATATTGACTATTGAGTGTTAGGGTGCACCTCCCCAACCACTAACATGCAAGCCACCCACCTTGATTTTCTAAAAAAAGCTTGTCTAAATATGTGTGTGAGCCATTACATGTGTAAGTTCAATTTAGAAGGCCTAGTTAATGTCTTTTTGTACCTATCCTTCTTTGCCTATAAAAATAGAGTAGAGAGGTGAAATCCATCTATTATTATTATCAAGAGATTGTGCATCCAAAGTTTCTTTATTGTAGATCAATCATCATTAGTAATTTAGTGATTTAGCCATCACGTCAGAGAGATAATTTACAACCATTTATTTATCAAAGTGTCAAGTACCATTACTCTATTAGAATTATGTTATACTCCAACAATGGGTCAACCACCTCAAGTACCCAACTGATCAACCTTTTACAAGATAAGTATTTGTTTTATAGTATATAATTACTTTATTTGCCTTTCGCAATCAGTCCAACACCAACCCATATTTTAGAATCCAACTTTGTGATCCCATAAGTTTAACCATTTACCAACCCAAACCTACACATATTAACTTTTGATGGTTGTCTCAACCATTGATGGTCTATCCAACCGCTGATGGTCACCTTGACCATGGACGGTCACCTTAACCATCGATGGTCACATCGACCACTGATGGTCACTATAGAAAAAAATAATAGAAAGTTATTTTCACCCCTTACCCTTAACTAAATCCATTTTTTTATGTCCCTACCTATTCATATATCCCTACCAAATTTTTTGAAACAAACTTGAGCCATTTAGAACTAGTATTGACTTGCTTATTGCTACATTAGTCATTTCTAGTCTTTTTCTTTAGAAAGCATTTATTATGTTAAATTTTAGTACCTTTTGATTATTTGTGAAAATAATTTATATTATATTTATAAAATTAATTATTTAAAATTTGTGGATTGACAACCCTTGAGAAATATCTTGCTTCTGGGATCTAGCTAGCGCTAGGCAATCCACCCATCTATCTATCTAACCAACCATTTTATTTAGTGTTGTGTTATTTGCATGTCATCCTCCTAAGACAAAGAGGAGTTATTAAATGTAATCTAATTCAAATGAACTCAAAATCAAACAAGTTTTTTAACCATACCATTATTTAGTTTCATCTTCTTCCCTTTTTGAAATATAAGCTAAAATTCACTGAAACATTCTAGCATGCACGGTAGGACCCTTGTGTCTTTACTTGGTTTTATTTTTTTTGCATCTATATATTATTATCTCTATTCTATGCTCATAAATTAAATCAAAAGTTTCTTTTGGGCTTAAAATTAAGTGCATACATCAACTGCTTGCATGTTTAGCTCACATAGTTTAACTTAAAGCAAAGTAGTCCTATTATAACATCATTTTTTATTACACACACTAAACTAAACTACCTTCATCAATTAGACATCAAATATTTTTGAGATAATACCTGAATAATATTTCATCACCTAGAAGTCACCTTACCCTTTCTCAAAAATCCTACTTGGAGGTCATTACTTAGGGAAGAACCAACTCAACTCTCTAGTTGAGTATAAACTCTAGAAATTAGTATATATTGGCTAAGAACCTGACACCCTTATCACTATGATGTGTGAAGTGAGGGGGTAGGCCATAATACAAATCCATGTATTGATTCCCAATATAGATTCTTTTTGAGATCTTGAACAACCTAAAACCAACCATAGACTTCCTTTCTAGTACCCACTCTACAGGCCAAATTTTAGTCACACAATTTCTTGAAAGCTTAAGGCATAAGCTAAAAGAGAGACTAAAATGAAAATTTAGGACTTAATATTATTTTTATAGAATGATTTATTTTATTTGATAATTTGTTTTCTTCTTTTTATTTGAGTGGTGAGATTGTTTTTCCATTCTCTCTCCCTTACCTTAGATGGTTCTGACTTGCCAATAGTGAAAGAATCTAGTAGAGTAAAACCCATCACGAAACCAATCGGCCTTTTCCACCTCCTCTCCCATGGACTACATATATGAACTAGTAGACTCTCCTCACCCTCCAAGAAGTCCTCCTTTCCCTTGGGAGGTTCCCCAAGGAGATATAGACTTTGCCACCTTCCTAGATAATAACTCTATGGCCCTTCAGCACTACATTAACACCATGTCTCACTATACCCCTACTACGGTTCCACCTATAGACCCACCTTATGGCATGAATTTATATCTCATGGGAAATAATTTTATTTCCATAGTCACCACCCAAATATTTTCTACCTAAGCCTCTTCATCTACTAACAACTCCTTTGATACTACTATATAAAACCAACCTACCCAACTTATAAACACCCTTATACCTTCCACCCCTACTAATGACTCCTACACCATAGGAGAAGGCTAACGTTTAGCCACATATACTCCCCTCACTATGGGATTACCTACCACTAGCATTATCAACCTCCCTTTGACTACCCCTAATCCATTAACCACTACCTTGCTTCAAAATCTCATGCTACCTATACCTTCTACCCTACCACCAATCACCACAAGGGTCACCACCCTTCCTTTGATCACCAACTTAACCATATCTCCTACCCAATAGGTTCCCATTACACCAAACCTAGGTTACATACCTAACCCACAAGGGTGATGAGTGTCATCTAACTCCTCATTTAACCAATATTTAATTGGTGTCTTATCAACCAAGGATGGTGTCCAAATCTATCTGCAGTAAGGTATGGGATGGTAGATATAGAAGTCTTGTTTATGGGGGTGTTTGCTGATACTATTCTAACTTTGACTAAACTACTTGATTCACACTTTTGCTGAAAAAGAAAGAAATCAAATCAATCCACTCTTTTACTGGAAGTAAAAGATCACACTCTTATTTTACGTTTGTAGGAAAAATAAATTCACACTCCTACTTACGAAAGGAAATATGCTTCACACTTCTATTGTAAAAGAATAGATACTTTGTGTAGAAAAGAAAAGAAATAATAAAATGCTCTTTTTAAACTATGAATTTGTTTTGTTATTTTTTATAAATAAATGCAAATAGTAACAATATTCTGACTAATAAAATAGAACATAAATACCATACATAGTTCCTGGTTCCAAGGAGAGTGGGCCTTTGATCCTCTTGGACTTAGGAACAAATCTTAATTAGTGCTGGAAACTTAAAGTATTAATTCATATAAATGAAATAATTATAATCTGATTGAAACCTATATACTTATCTAATTCTCAATCCTCTATATTTTCTCTCTTTATTTTTCTTCTCTTTTCTTTTTCTTCCTTTACTTTTATAGTCAAAAGTCTTACACTTTATACTAATACAATCAAATCAAAATAGGATTCAAAAGAATAGGTCGATCCCTTCATCCAAAGATTGGATTTCCAAGAGATCCAATTATTTTGATGAAATAAATATCCTATCCTATAATAGTCCTAAAATTTGATTATATACAAATCTATCAAAATTAGGTCCTTTAAAATAGCAAGCAATTATTCTCCTTATGTTATTCCAACTGGAATGGTTCTTTCTTATACTATCTGGTCTCTAGCTTCCCACTATCCTTACAGAATTCTTGATATTGACCCTATGGAGTCCATAGAAATGAGCCTGTAGAGTTTGTAGAAATAAGCCTATGGAGTTCATAGAAATAATCCTATAGAGCCCATAGAAACAAGCCTGTAGAGTCCATAGAAACAAGCCTATAGAGGCCATAGAAACAAGCCTGTAGAGTCCATAGAAACAAGCCTACAGAGTCTATAGAAATGAGCTTGTAGAGTCCATAGTTCTACTGGATGGAGATCAAAATGGAATGTTCATTGTACATCACTTGTGTCTTCTTCCTAAGCATTCTTCACACAAAAGATCACTAAAACATGCTATATATTAGGCATTAATGACAAAGTAAAGATTCAGTCTTTGGTTTAATATAAACAAGACAAATATCTATTTTCCATATAATAGCTATTTAAGAATTTAAGATTTGTATAAGATAATATCCTTCGAGAGATGATTTGAAGGAAATAACACGTCAATGATGAGCCATATTTCGAGCTCATCATCTCCCCTAAGCTTTACCTTTTACAAGTCCCATTGCAAACATGTATTAGCATTCATAACTCTAGCTTTTGCTTTCTACACTCTGACTCAAATCATATTCATCAAACTCATCTATTATGTGTTTCTCTAAATTGCTGGTAAATCCTTGATGTGTTTGAATCATCTATTTCCATATACTAAATTGTTCTTCTGATTATGGAGCCCAACCCTGCCATCCTGGAATAGGTATTATCAGCAAAGGAGGTCTATATCGTATGCCAATCCATTTTTGTTATCCCTCAGAGTTGATTACATCTATTAAAATTTATAGAATTGAGGATGCTCTCATCATACTCCATCTTAAGTTATTTGGGGACATGACTTCTTGCCTTTTAAGAGGTACTGAAAGTTGGTCCCATCTATTTACACTTGCAGTCACTACTGAATATAAATTTTGTCTTGAAAACAAATCAAAAGAAAGAGTACAATCATATAGAGCCTATAAATAATGTATCTTAACCTCATCATTTAACAAAGCACAGTGAAAATTCTATTTAATCAATCTAGGAATAGGAAAGGCTAGTCTAACACATAATCCTGTAGTCTTAGCATGATTTGTATAGTCTTCAAATATGCATTTCCATGATATCTAATTTTTGAATTTAGAATGTAATGCTCTCAGTTGAAATTCTCCTACATGAAGATTTATCAAAAACTTATTGTGCTCATGATCTCCTAGAATCAAGTCATGCAAATAGAATTCACAAAGCAAATCCTACTAATCAGGTTCAACACTATAGAAAATTTCCAAAAATGTTGTTGGCTGAAAAATTTTATAAGGAAGATGACAGGATATCCACATAAGCTACCATTTATAAAAAATTTCAAATAAAAACAAATTGTATGTAGGAGAAGGATTCCTACATGCCAAAAGAGTTTCTCCTAATTTGCATGCATCCTACAAATTTTCTTCTAACTCTTGGACTTTAACCTCTAATTCCTTCTTTTCATTTTCCAAGAGTTTGTTTGAAGAAATTGCATCTTTGTTTTTCTATTTAAGTACATAATATTTCTCTTCAATTTGATGTAGTATTTGCAAGGGAAAAATACTTGGATCACTTGTTTGACAACCATGGTCAACAAATATTTTGGGGGGAGAAAGTGCAATAGTAGGTGCTTAAGAAGAATTTAATAAATTTTACAACCTCCTATTTTCCTTCTTCAGACTTTCTACATATAGCCAAAGATCAATCTATTCATCTTCATGTTCTTTTATTATTTCCTCTAACATGTGAATTTCTATAGCATGATCAGTAGATACTGTATCTAATTTTTGCATGAAAGATGAGTTAATATGGTCCTTGTCTTGCAATTGATTGAGCAAGTCAGCAATGTTAGCTGTTTGTTGTTGTTCAAGATCTTGAGCTTGAGAAAGTTGTAAATTTAGCTACAAAACAATATCATTTAGATTTGATGATTCACCTTTCTCATTGGTACATATAGTTTTCCCTTTATCCTTTTTAGTTTCAACTAGAACAGGTGGTTATTCCACCATACCTAACTCCTTTTCCATGTATGGCTCTTCTTCTGTATTTGTCTCCTCCAATATGATTGGAGAGTTCCTTTCAAAATGAGTTTCTTCAATATTTTTAGGTGCAAGAATATTCTAATGTATGGGGGAATGAGATACCATTTTAAGACTATCTAAAATATCTGTAATTTCTTATTCATCTTCTTCTATTAAAACGATCCTTCTCCTTATTTTGGTTACTATTTGAGCTACACTTGGTTGAGCTTCTTTCTCAACCACCAAACACTTGGTCATCTCAATGTCTATAGCAACCTTTTGTCTCAATTTTCTTCTTCTTGTCAAAGGCACTGGTTGTGTTACAGACTCATGAGGTTCTTGTGGAGACCTTGAAATTTCAGGGTTTTGAGACCTTGTAATTCTTCTTGAAGAAGAAGGGATTTCTGTGGAAATTATAGTCTGAGATTTTATTTTTAGTGTTTTTTCCTTAGTTGATGTGGTAGGTGGAGATGAGTGTTCCTGTGGTACATTTGGGGTTTCTTGTGTTATACTATTTTGAAATTCCTCCCAGACCTCTTTTCCTTACTGAAGGAAATGATGCTGGATAATAAGCTGAATAAGGCCATGATGCTTAAGAGTAGTAGTAGGGGTTGTAGACATAACTTGTAGAGCACCATAAAAGAAAGATGGGAGGTTAATTTTGTATTGAGGGTTTTGTCTCCCATGCTTAAGATGTATTAACATTTTCATGGTGTCTCCCCCTAAAATATTGTGTTGCCCTTCACAAATGATATATTTAAGTACCCACTTGGCTATAGACTTCCAAGGTTCAGGAAGTGAATTCCTTTTAATCCCTTTTGATTTTCCCTTGGAATCTACTAGACATGAAGTTTTGGTCTGTTTATTACCATTAAATTGACTAATTAAATCACTAAATGAAACTCTGCCTGTGGCTCTCATTCCTTCTTCTAGAACTTCTATAATTTAGCTTATGATTTGAGTTGTAATAAGAATAATAATGCCTTTCATAATTGAAAGTTTAGGGGTGAGACTGGTAATAAATTCACTTACCATTGTTTCATCAAAACCCTAGAGCTTTTCAATGAAAGGTAACCAACCACTGGTTCTGGACATTGCTACAAAAACTTTGTCTTTATGAAACTTTGTTGGATCCTTAGGCTCTAATCTTGTCTTCTATCCCATTTTTATGTGGATTTACAGTCAGCTTGGTTATTTTAACTTCAATTAAGGTATAGACAAGTATTTTATTGAAGTTAGTAAGCAAAAGGCTTTGAGGATCAGCTTTTGTTGAAGTCTATAGAAAATAAATGGTTCATTTGAAATGCTATAGCTGCATGAGTCCATAGTGTTGTATGATGATGGGGTGGCATAATGGTTTGATATTGAAGTGGTCTTCTTGGTTGGGTGAATTGTGACTATGGGTTCCACTACTAATTCCATTATTGATATGACTATGGCATCCAATGTTGATGTGGTACCCATTGTTGTTGTGGCTGTGGCACCATCCATGGAGGTGTTTGCATCCAATCTTGTCCTACCCATGGATTTTGAATTGATGGAATTTTGGGTTGATTCCAAAATGCTGAAGGAAATGAAACATTCCATGGTGCCATCCATGGATTAACTAGATTTCTTGCACTACACTATCCTTGAGCTTGGTTTTATGGAGCAAAGTTTTGTCTCTAAATATAATTTACTTCTTTAATGGACTGGACTTGTGTTTTCATTTGATTCTTTAAAATAGGTAGAAGGGTGCAATATTTGGTATCATGATCTATTGCATTACAGATCCCACATGAGGAAATATTGGTTCTATGTAGAGGGTAGTCTCTAAGGGCATGTCTTTATCTACACTTAGGACAGTATATTGCCAAAGGCTCTATTGCATTTGCCTTAGCCTGAAGGCCATCCAAAGTACTATTTAGTGTAACTAGAATATCTATTTTGAGATTAGCACATTCTTCCATTAATTTACTCACTTCATTAGATTTCCCCAATTTTCCTTTCCTAATTTTAGGTTTTGTTCAAGATTAACTGGTACAAAGCTCAAAAATCTGATCGAAAGCCAACTTTTTTATGTCTCCTCTACCCATCAGATTTAAGGCATCTCTAGTGTCATCATCTAATCCTTTCAAGAAAACCTATTTTTAAATGTCTTTAGTGAGTGTATAATTGCTTCTTTTATGAGTAAACATGAATCTATCCAAATAATCCTCTAAAGATTCAGCCTCATTTTGTTTGATCTTGAATAAATCCCCTTTTCTTTCTCACACTTGGCAATAATCTTGGTATTTGTTCAAGAATTTTGTTTCCATGTCATCCCATGTTATAATATAATTTCTAGGTAAACCCATAAACCATCTCATAGTTGCATCTTTAAGTGTATAAGGAAATAGTTTTAATTCCTGGCTATCAGTTGTGTAATCATAGGTTTGACATATAACCTTAAACTCAACAAAAATTGATCAGGATCTTCTATAGATAATCCCCAAAAATTTGGTAGATTAGCTGTTGAAATATTTTTCATGGGGGTTTGATCATTAGGATCTACTACAATAGGAAAGGATAAATTTCTTCCTAGTTGTGCGAGTTGTTTATTTTATTGGTGAGCCATTTCTTCTTTTGATGATATTTCAAAACCAAGATGATCTTCCCACTGACTATTTGTGGTCTCAATTATAGGTTGTTCTAAGTTCTCAAAATTCTCTTCAGCTATGGATTTTTGAAATGCTTCTTCTATGTCCTTGGCAATCTCTAAATAATGTCTTCCTATAAGAGATTGATCTTGAGGAATTTGTCCTATGGGGCTTGCATGTGGAAATGGCCTGGTTCCTATCCCAATTTTAGAAGATTCATGCAGATAGGTTTCACTGGTATCTTCTGGCTCACCACTCAGAGATGTTGAAGGAGTGTCCACTTGTGTTCTTGGTGGAAACTTTAGAATAAATCATCCTTTAGAATATCTAGGATGGTACATTAATTTATTAATTATTTTTGTTTTATGACAATTTTTTTTACTCTAGATCAATAATTATTACCTTACTAACAGCTTATGTCCCCAGCAACAACACCAAAAATGATGAGTGTCATCTAACTCCTCATTTAACCAGTATTAAATTGGTGTCTTATCAACCAATTCCAGTGTCTAAAGCTATCTGAAATAAGGTATGGGATGGTATATCTAGAAGTCTTGTTTATGGGGGTGCTTACTGATCCTATTCTAACTTTGACTAAACTACTTGATTCACACTTTTGCTGAAAAATAAAGAAATCAAATCAATCCACTATTTTGCTAGAAGTAAAAGATCACACTCCTATTTTTTGTTTTTAGGCAAAATAAATTCACACTCCTACTTATGAAAGGAAATCTACTTCACACTTCTATAAAAGAAAAGACAATTTGCGTAGAAAAGAAATGAAATAAGAAAATGCTCTTTTTAAACTATGAATTTATTTTGATATTTTTATAAATAAATGCAAATAGTAACAAATTCTAACTAATAAAATAGAACATAAACACCATACACAGTTCCTAGTTCCAAGGAGAGTGGGCCCTTTCTCCTCTTAGACTCAGGAACAAAGCTTAATCAGTGCTAGAAACTTGAAGTATTAATTCATAGAAATGAAATAATTACAATCTGATGGAAACCTGTATACTTATCTAATTCTCAATTCTCTATATTTTCTCTCTTTGTTTTTCTTCTCTTTTCTTTTTCTTCCTTTTATTTTATAGTCAAAAGTCTTACACTTTATACTAATACAATCAACTCAAAATAGGATGCAAAAGAATAGGTCAATCCCTTCATCCAGAGATTAGATTTCCAAGAGATCCAGTTATTTTGATGAAATAAATATCCTATCCTATAATAGTCCTAAAATCTGATTATATACAAATCTATCAAAATTAGGTCCTTCAAAATAGTAGGTGGTTATTCTCCTTATGTGATTCAACTAGAATGGTTCTTTCTTATCCTATCTGGTCTCTAGCTTCCCACTATCCTTATAAAATTCTTGGTATTGACCCTGTGGAGTCTATAGAAATGAGCCTATGGAGTCCATAGAAATAAGCCTATAGAGTTCATAGAAATAAGCCTTCAAAGTTTGTAGAAACAAGCCTACAAAGTCCATAGAAACAAGCCTGTAGAGTCTATAAAAACAAGTCTGCAGAGTCTGTAGAAACAAGCCTACAGAGTCTATAGAAAAGAGCCTCCAGAGTTTGTAGTTCTTCTAGATGGAGATCAAAATAGAATGTTCCTATACATTTCCTGTGTCTTCTTCCTAAGCATTCTTCACACAAAATATCACTAAAACATGTTATATATTAGGCATTAATGACAAAGTAAAGATTCAATCTTTGGTTTAATATAAACAAGACAAATATCTATTTTCCATGTAATAGCTATCTAAGAATCTAAGATTTGTATAAGATAATATCCTTCAAGAGATGATTTGAAGGAAATAACATGTCAATGATGAGCCATATTTTGAGCTCATCATCTCCCCCAAGCTTTACCTTTTGTAAGTCCCATTACAAACATGTATTGGCATTCATAGCTCTGGCTTCTGCTTTCTACACTCTGACTCAAATCATATTCATCAAACTCATCTGTTATGTGTCTATTTGAATTGTTGGTAAATTATTGATGTGTTTGAATCATCTATTTCCATATACTGAATTGTTCTTCTGATTATGGAGCCCAACTCTGCCATCCTGGAATAGGTATTATCAGTAAAGGAGGTCTATATCTCATGCCAATCCATTTTTGTTCTCCCTCAGAGTTGATTACATCTATTAAAATTTCTAAAATTGAGGATGCTCTCCTCATAGTCCATCTTAAGTTATTTGGGGACATGAATTCTTGCCTTTTAAGAGGCACTGAAAGTTGGTCCCATCTATTTACACTTGCAGTCACTACTGAATCAAAATTCTATCTTGGAAACAAATCAAAAGAAACAATATAATCATATAGAGCCTATAAATAATGTATCTTAACCTCATAATTTAACAAAGCATAGTGAAAATTTTGTTTAATCAATCTGGGAATAGGAAAGGATGGTCTGACACATAATCCTGTAGTCTTAGCATGATTTGTATAGTCTTCAAATCTGTATTTCCATGCTATCTAATTTTTTAATGTAGAATGTAATGCTCTCATTTGAACTTCTCCTACATGAATATTTATCAAAAATTTATTGTGCTCGTGATCTCCAAAAATCAAGTCATGCAAATAGAATTCACAAAGCAAATCCTACTGATCAGGTTCAACACTATAGAAAATTTTCAAAAATGTTGTTGGTTGCATAATTTTATAAGGAAGATGACAGGAGATCCGTAGAAGCTGCCATCTATAAAATTGTTCAAATAAAAACAAACTATGTGTAGGAGAAGGATTCCTACATGCTAAAATATTTTCTCTTTATTTTCATGCATCTTACAATTTTCTTCTAACTCTTGGACTTTAACCTCTAATTCCTTCTTTTCATTTTCCAAGAGTTTGTTTAAAGAAATTGCATCTTTGTTTTTTTGTTTAAGTACATAATATTTTTATTCAATTTGATGTAGTATTTGCAAGGGAGGAATACTTGGATCACTTGTTTGACAACTATGGTTAACAAATATATTGGGGGGAGAAAGTGCAAAAACAAGTGCTTCAGAAGAATTTACCAAATTTTATAACCTCCTATTTTCCTTCTTCAGACTTTCTACATATAACCAAAGATCAATCTGTTCATCTTCATGTTCTTTTATTATTTATTCTAACCTATGAATTTATGTGACATGTTTAACAGATACTGTATCTAATTTTTGCACCAAAGATGAGTTGATATGGTCCTTGTCTTGCAATTAACTGATCAAGTCAGCAATGTTAACTATTTGTTGTTGTTCAAGAGATTGAACTTGAGAAAGCTACAAAGTTAGCTACAAAATAGGATCATTTAGATTTGATGATTCACCTTTCTCATTGGTACATACATATTTCCCTTTATCCTTTGCAATTTCAACTAGAACAGGTGGTTGTTCTGCCATACCTAACTCCTTTGCCATGTATGGCTCTTCCTCTAGATTTGTCTCCTCTAATATGATTGGAGAGTTCCTTTCAAAAGGATTTTTTTCAATATCTGTAGGTGCAAGAATATTTTGATGTATGGGGGAATGAAACACCATTTTAATACTATATAAAATATCTACAATTTCTTGTTCATCTTCTTCTATTAAAATAAGCCTTCTCCTTCTTTTAGTTACTCTTTGAGCTACACTTGGTTGAGATTCTTGTGGAGACCTTAAAATTTATGTGGAGACCTTAAAATTTTAGGGTTTTGAGACCTTGTAATTCTTCTTGAAGAAGAAGGGATTTATGTGGAAATTATAGTCTAAGATTTTTTTTCTTAGTGTTGTTTTCTTAGCTAATGTGGTAGGTGGAGATGAGTGTTCTTGTCGTACATTTGGGGTTTCTTGTGCTATACTTTTCTAAAATTCCTCCTAGACCTCTTGTCCTTGCTAAAGGAAATGATGCAGGATAATAAGCTGAATAAGGCCATGATGCCTAAGAGTAGTAGTAGGGGTTGCAGACATAACTTGTAGAGCACCATAAAAGAAAGATGGGAGGTTAATTTTGTACTGAGGGTTTTGTCTTCCATGCTTAAGATGTATTAACATTTTCATGGCGTCTCCCCCTAAAAGACTGTGTTGCCCTTCACAAATGATATATTTAAGTACCCACTTGGCTACATACTTCCAAGGTTCAAGAAGTGAATTACTTTTAATCCCTTTTGATTTTCCCTTGGAATCTACTAGACATGAAGTTTTGGTCTATTTATTACCATTAAACTGACTAATTAAATCACTAAATGAAACTCTACCTGTGGCTCTCATTCCTTCTTCTATAAATTATATAATTTAGCTTATAATTTGAGTTGTAACAAGAATAATAATGCCTTTCACAATTGAAAATTCAGGGGTGAGATTGGTAATAAATTCACTTACCATTATTTCATCAAAACACTAGAGCTTTTCAATGAAAGGTAACCAGCCATTGGTTCTGAACACTACTACAGAAACTTTGTCTTTATGAAAATTTGCTAGATCCTTCAGCTCTGATCTTGTCTTCTATCCCATTTTTATGTAGAGTTATAGTCAACTTGGTTCCTTTAACTTCAGTTAAGGTGTAGACTAGTCTTTTGTTGAAGTCGATAGGAAAAAGGTTATGAGGATCAGCTTCTGTTGAAGTCTGTAGAAAAGAAATAGTTCATTTGAAATGATATAGTGCATGAGTCCATAGTGTTATATGATGATGGGGTGGCATAATGGTTTAATATTGAAGTAGTCTTATGATGATGGGGTGGCATAATGGTTTTCTGTTGAAGTAGTCTTCTTGGTTGGGTGAATTGTGACTGTGGGTTCCACTATTGATTCCAGTATTGATATGGCTGTGGCATCCAATGCTGTTGTGGTACCCATTATTGCTATGGTTGTGGCACCATCCATGGAGGTGTTGGCATCCAATCTTGTCCTACCCATGGATTTTGAATTGATGGAATTTGGGGTTGATTCCAAAATGGTGAAGGAACTAAAACATTCCATGGTGTTATCTGTGGATTAACTGGATTTCTTGCACTAAATTATCCTTGAGCCTGGTTTTGTGGAGAAAAGTTTTGTCTTTGAATATAATTTACTTCTTCAGTGAATTGGACTTGTGTTTTCATTTGATTCTTTAAAATAGGTAGAAGGGTGCAATATTTGGTATCATGATCTGTTGCATCATAGATCCCACATGAGGAAATGTTGGTTCTATCTAGAGGGCAGTATCTAAGGGCATGTTTCTATCTACACTTAGGAAATTATATTGCCAAAGGCTCTACTGTATTTGCCTTAGCCTGAAGGCCATCCAAAGTATTGTTTAGTGTAACCAAAATATCTATTTTGAGATTAGCACATTCTTCCATTAATTTACCCACTTCATTAGATTTCCCCAATTTTCCTTTCCTAATTCTAAGTTTTATTCGAGAGTAACTGGTACAAAGCTCAAAAATATGATTGAAAGCCAACTTATTTATGTCTCCTCTACCCATTAGATTTAAGGCATCTCTAGTGTCTTCATCCAATCCTTTCAAGAAAACCAATTTCTGAATGTCTTTAGTGAGTGGGTAATTGCTTCTTTTATGATTAAACATGAATCTATCCAAATAATCCTCTAAAGATTCATCCTCATTTTTTTGATCTTGAATAAATCCTCTTTTCTTTCTTGTACTCGGCAGTAATCTTGGTATTTATTCAAGAATTCTATTTCCATGGCATCCCATGTTTTAATATAATCACTAGGTAAACCCATGAACCATCTTATAGCTACATCTTTAAGTGTAGAAGGAAATAGTTTTAATTTCTAGCTATCAGTTGTGTAATCATAGGTTTGACATAGAACCTTAAACTCAAACAAAAATTTATCAGGATCTTCTGTAGATCATCCCCAAAAATTTGGGAGATTAGCTGGTGAAATATTTTTCATGGGGGTTTGATCATTAGGATCTTTTATAATAGGAAAGGAGAAAGTTATTCCTAGTTGTTTGACTTGTTGATTTTTCTAGTGAGCCATTTCTTCTTCTGATGATATTTCAAAATTGAGATGATCTTCCCACTGACTATTTTTGGTCTCAATTATAGGTTGTTCCAAGTTCTCAGAATTCTCTTCAGCTATGGATTTCTAAAATTCTTATTCTAATTCCTTAGCAATCTCTAAATAATGTCTTCCTATAAGAGATTAATCTTGAGGAATTTGTCCTATAGGGCTTGCGTGTGGTAATGGCCTGGTTCCTGTCCTAGTTTTAGAAGATTCGTGTAGATAGGTTTCACTGGTATCTTCTAGTTCACCACTCAGAGATGTTAAAGGAGTGTCCACTTGTGTTCTTGGTGGAAACTTTGGAATAAATCATCCTTTAGAATCTCTAGGATGGTACATCAATTTATTAATTATTTTTGTTTTATGACAATTTTTTTACTCTAGATCAATAATTATTACCTTACTAACACTTTATGTCCCCAAAAATGGTGCTAAAAATGATGAGTGTCATCTAACTCCTCATTTAACCAATATTCAATTGGTGTCTTATCAACTAGGGCTGATGTCTAAAGCTATTTGCAGTAAGGTATGGAATGGTAGATCTAGAAGTCTTGTTTATGGGGGTGCTTGCTGATCTTATTCTAACTTTGACTAAACTACTTGATTCACACTTTTGCTGAAAAAGAAAGAAATAAAATCAATCCACTCTTTTGCTAGAAGTAAAAGATCACACTCCTATTTTATGTTTGCAAGAAAAATAAATTCACACTCCTACTTACGAAAGGAAATTTGCTTCAGACTTCTACTGTAAAAGAAAAGATACTTCGCGTAGAAAAGAAATGAAATAAGAAAATGCTCTTTTTAAACTATGAATTTATTTTGATATTTTTATAAATAAATGCAAATAGTAATAAGATTCCAACTAATAAAATAGAACATAAATACCATACATAGTTCCTGGTTCCTAGGAGAGTGGGCCATTGCTCATCTCAGACTCAGGAACAAAGCTTAATCAGTGCTGGAAACTTGAAGTATTAATTCATAGAAATGAAATAATTACAATCTGATTGAAACCTATATACTTATCTAATTCTTGATCCTCTATATTTTCTATCTCTTTGTTTTTCTTCTCTTCTCTCTTTCTTCCTTTTCTTTTATAGTCAAAAGTCTTACACTTTATACTAATACAATCAACTCAAAATAGGATGCAAAAGAATAGGTTGATCCCTTCATCTAGAGATTGAATTTCTAAGAGATCCAATTATTTTTATGAAATAAATATCCTATCCTATAATAGTCCTTAAATCTGATTATATACAAATCTATTAAAATCAGGTCCTTCAAAATAGTAGGCGGTTATTATCCTTATGTGATTCCAGCTGGAATGGTTCTTTCTTATCCTATTTGGTCTCCAGCTTCCCACTATCCTTACAAAAGTCTTGGTATTGACCCTATGGAGTCTATAGAAATGAGCCTGTAGAGTTCATAGAAATAAGCCTATGGAGTTCATAGAAATAAGCCTGTGGAGTTTGTAGAAATAAGCCTGCTGAGTCCATAGAAACAAGCCTGCAGAGTCCGTAGAAACAAGCCTGTAGAGTCCATTGAAATAAGCCTGTAGAGTCCATAGAAATGAGCCTGCAGAGTCTGTAGTTTTATTGGATGGAGATCAAAATATAATGTTCATTGTACATCACTTTTGTCTTCTTCTTGAGCATTCTTCACACAAAATATCACTAAAACATGCTATATATTAGGCATTAATGACAAAGTAAAGATTTAGTCTTTGATTTAATATAAACGAGACAAATATCTATTTTCCATATAATAGCTATCTAGGAATCTAAGATTTGTATAATATAATATCCTTTGAGAGATGATTTGAAGGAAATAACATGTCAATGATGGGCCATATTTTGAGCTCATCAAAGGGTATGTACCTTTACCTAGTATCCAACCACCTACATCTACCTACCCTTACATATCTTCCACCCAACCATTAGTCTTTACATACCAATATGTGTTGACTGCTCAACCTCCTACCGGTTATTAGTATGTCACCCAATCACCATAATAGTATGCACCTTAAAACCTTCTAGATGCATAACCCCAAGTAAACCTCATAAATATGCTCATGGATAATATGAATACCTTAGAGTCATCCATTTTTGGAGTTCACAATGTCTTATCATATGATCAGATCTATAATGAACACATTCACCCATCTATCCCTATCTGACTCTATCCTCCCTAGTGAGAACTTCCAAAGTTCTCCAAGTTTTAGAGTAAGGAGGATCCCCAACAACACCTTAGGGAATTTAGGCACTCATGTTATTTGATTGCCTATGATGATTCCTTATTTCTCCACACTTCTCCTATGTCTTTGTCAGGACCAACATTAGATTGGTATAGTGCCTTAACCAAGCATTCCCTCTTCTCATTCACCTAGATAGCTCAAATTTTCTTGGATCACTTTTTGATAAATATCTCCAAGAAGGTTTCCATCATTGACCTCTACTCTATCCAAAAATTTAATGATGAATCTATTACTAATTTTTTAGCTCATTGGAGGAGCCTAATCAACTAACTCTCCTTTTCCTTGCCCTAACCCAAATTGATTGAAATATTTGCTCGGGCATGTGCCAAGCACATCTATTTAATATTGTGTGTTTAGATCTTCTAAACCTTTGATGAGGCTTTTACCATGGCATGCAAATTAGAGAATAGAACCATCAATGAAGAAAATCTAAAACTAAAAAACAAGAACTCTACCTATAAAACCAATGAGGCCTCTTCATCCAAAATGAGCAACCAAGCCAACATCGGGACCAAAAGCAAGGGAACTATGAATGCATTTGTATTTAAAGTTTCTTCTCCATCATTTATAAACCAACCAAATTCCTTTGGTTCTTCAAAGCAAAACATGAGAAACTAAAAATGGAATAACTAGAAGCAATTTACCCCACTAGGAGAATCTTATGCTTTAATATTGGAGAAGTTATTGAAGGTTAACATGATACAAATTTCTCATATCAAGCCACCTTAATAATTTGATTCTTATCATCCTACACATATTTGGTACAATGAGAATCATCTGTGTGCCTTCCATTGAGTATTTGGGCATGATGTTAGTAGGTGTAATAACTTCAAGAACATTATCCAATCTCTCATTGACAAGGGGGAGCTTGTGTTTGATAACCCCAATGCACCTCAAAACCAAACCATTGACATATTTAGGAAACCTTTCCCCAATCATGTTCTTACCAAAAATGAGAATAATAAGGTTGAGTGTTTTCATGATGCCCATACTATTAAAATAGTTCTTGGCACACTCATCACTGAAGAACCTACCACCCAACTTATATGTTCCTCACATTCTCCCTTTGTTGAGGTAGTGGAGTTACCTTCTCCTTTTTTTGAGACCCAAACTAAGGAATAACCCCTTTCTCCTCCACTTATTGAGGTAGTGGATCCATCAACCCCTCCTTCCACTGACATATTGGAATAAACACCCATTTTACCTTCTCCCACAACCATCGAGTAATTTACTACCCCTTTAAAGATAATTCCTAAAGAGGAATCCCCCATGTTTTCACCTCCCATAGATGATTCATCCATTCAAACCTTTCATCCTTTCATTAAGGAAAATCATGAGGTTATCATCCCTCTATCTCAACCTATGGGCTTATCTTTCAGGTCCACTATCTAGGGGACAAAATGAATATATAAACCATTCTCTAGGTTAGTGCAGAAATTGGAATTTATCTCCAATCTTGACATGGATCAAGCCACCTTTTGGTAGAAATTAGTGCTACCTTATATCACCAAGTAAGAGACTCCAACCACACTGTTGGAAAACCAACCCACCACTCCTATTGTACAAACTCCTATCTTACAAACTAAGCCAATAAAAACCTCTACCAAACCAACAATTCTTCAACCATCCAAGGTACCTAAACCCCAAATAACCAAGTCATCCTCTCTAACCAAACTAACCAAACCAAATAATAACCTTGGCATTTTCCCTATATAGAGCCTTAATCACCCATATATAAAGTGGAGATTACCTCACTGAACCCAATAACAAAACACCAACCCAAATCAACCAAGGGAGTAGAAACACCAAAAGGCCAGAGGGATAACCTCCTAACTCCCTATACCTTGCCCTTTATCTTGGGGCCTCATCCCTCCACTCTAATTAGGGATCCAGTTATCCCAACCAAAACCTTATCTCTATTACTAGCTATATCAACACACTAGCTTTTTGATACACTTATCTTCACCAAACCATCAATGACCAAGTTACCTACCTTGAAACCTCCTACCTATAATTTATCAATAGCCACCTTACCAAAATAAAAACCACCAACCAAATACACCACCTTACCTAAACCTTATATCACCAAACTTGCTTCCAAAAGGGCTTCCACCTTACCAACCAAGACTAAAACCTCTAAACCCTCTCCACCTTTAGTTGAATCCAAATATATCATTTTATAAAGGTTATTACAAACTTATTTCTTGACCTTTCCCCCTATCAAGATACTTGACCCTCTTGATTCAAAACCCATCTGGTATAATGACCACCAAGTGTGCTTCTATCATAGGACACTAGGCCATGAAAACCATTAAACACTAGCCTTATAACGAGGATGATATTTTGATACATGAACCTCCCATGAACCCATCACCAATCTAGAAACTAATGACCACTACCCAATGCCTACCTATTCCCCCACTCTAACCTTAGATTAATAAATAACCAAACACCTCTCCTACCCCAATTCATCCCTCTATCTATACCATCCATGTGGTCATGAGATCACAACAAAAGGATAAGGGAAAGGCCAAAGTGTCCATTATATGGACATACCCATCTTACACTTCCTAACGAAACCCTACCCAAATATATTCACCTTCATCCAAGCATAAGGTATCTATCTTAGGTGTCTCCCAATCTAACCCCTTCAAATCTATCAAGAGAGTGGTGATCAAACAACTTCACAAGACCCCAGTGAATATGAGCTTATATGAGTTGATTACTACTTCACCTCATCATCACCAAGTAATGATAGAGGCATTTTAATCGATAGAGGTTCAACTTGAAGACCCTCAACCTCTAGTAACCTTTATTGGTGCTCTTTAAATTTCTAACCTTTTCACCTTTAAGTATTCAAAAATACCTTCTATCCATCCTGATGACCCTGATCCCCCTCTCTTTATTACTATTCACATCAACCAAACCCATATTAAATGGGTCATGATTGATGGAAGAGCCAATATTAATATCATGTCCTCCCATGCCTATAACCAACTTAACCTTTTGAACAATGTCATGTCTAAAACTTTGGACATCCTTCAATCCTTTAATGATACTATGACCACTACCCTAGGAATTGTTATCCTTCATATCCATGTAAGACCTTACATGCTCCCCAAACTCTTCTATGTAGTGGTAGGTAAATTCTAATATAATATTTTTCTAGGATGACCTTGGATCTACTCCATGGGTAACATCCCTTCTACCCTTCACCATTATATTAAATTTGATCATGAATTTTAGGTCTTCACCATCCAATCTAGCCCAAGCCCCTTCTTGACATGCAATATGACCTACCAACCTAAGGATGTCCTCCTACCTCCATATTGAACACCCTCCTTAACTAAAGACAAAACCTCAACCATGAAAGAGGAAGTCATACCTCCTTCCAACAAGAAATCAAATAGATCATCCATCCCCTCTAATCATATCCCCACCTTAGACCACTTATAATCCACATTCTAATGCCTTTCACTGGGGGAATATCACCTCCTCTCCCTCGATGCTTTCCCTACTCTCCAAGAGTATGGGAAACTTGACCACCAACCTAGATATGACCCTAATGTTAGAACCATCATTCCATTTAGACCTCCCCATTATCAAACCCATTTCATCTATTAGGGACTTGAAAAAACACTTGGTGCTTATACTACCTCTTCTTTGCCTCAACCATTCACCTCTAGCTTCTCCTATTTAGACAAGCCAATTTTTGCCAAAAAATACCTCTACAAGTGATCTTGGAAAGGATTTAGTCTTAGGTAATATGAACATGGCCAACATGAGTTGGTTTCCATTAAAACCAAAAAGCCTCATGAGAAACATGGCATTGGTTTCATTCTACCTACAAAAAACCAAACCAAACCACCTATCATCACCATTATTGAGGAAGACACCTCCTCCTCACTAAACTCTCTTCCACCTACATGTGAGGATGATGACATCATCCCACTTAACTTTTTTTTTTCATCAACATGATCAACTTTGGACCCTTAACTTATCAAAATGAGGGGGCAACTATAACCATCCCTTTGATCCATCCTGAGATGATAGGAAATGACTCCCCTACCATTAATACTATTTAGTGCCAAGATGATGATTCCATTCTCACCTACCTTGGTGCCCTAGATTATTCCATCCATAAATCCATTTATCTTAATACTTCAACTATGTTTAATGAATCCACTATGGATATTAACTTAGTCACTCTCAATAACCCTTACATTATCAAAATTGGCTAATCACTGAATGCCAAGGAACTTTGGGACTTCCCCTCCTTCCTCCAAAACTGTAGCATAACATTTTCTTGGTCTTATAGAAACATGCGTAGAATCGACCCTACCATTACTACCCACAACATAGTCACCCACTATGATGCTAAGCCCATCAAGTAGAAACTTCAATGGATACACCCTTGAATAGCCTGTCTCATCAAAGAAGAGATTTAGTATCTTCTATATATCAATTTCATTCAACCCATTGATTATCCCCAATGGGTCTTTAATGTTGTACCTATCACCAAAGACATAGGGGGACTACACATTTGTGTGGAATTTCATGACCTTAACCTCACTTTCCTTAAAGATGACTTCCCTCTATCGAGTATTGAATAACTAGTTGATATTATAGTTGATCATGAGATGTTATATCTTATGCATATATGTTTGGGTTACAATTAGATCCTAATCACCCCCAAAGATCAACATAAGACTACCTTTACCACCCCATGGGGAAACTTCTGCTATCAAGTCATGCCTTTCAAATTAAAGAACATTGGTGTAACATACTAATGTGCCATGACTTATATCTTTCATGACCTTATCCATAAGATTATAGAAGACTATGTGGATGACCTTCTTGAAAAATCAAAACTCTAAAAAAATCATTTAGCCATTCTCAAGATCATTTTTGAGCAACTTATCCATTACCATGTCTGCCTAAACCCCAAGAAGTGTATTTTTTGGGTCTTATCAAGAAATATCCTTGGTTTTATTATCTCCCTCTATTGAATCAAAGTTGATCCCACCAAGATCAAATCAATACTTGACATGTTTCCTCCAATCATCCTTAAGCAACTCCATAGTTTATAGGGGAAGCTTAAATCCATTTGTCACTTTATCTCCCAGCTTTCAAATTGATGCCAACCCTTCCATCACGTTCTGAAGAAGGATGTATCTTTAAATTAGAATAAAAACTATCAAAAGGATTTTGATTTACTCAAAAAATACCTTTTGTCTCCACATATCCCCACCCCTCCCAGGGATGACCAACCTTTCTACCTTAAATCTCTACCACCAATCACTCCATAGGGGCAATGCTTGCTCATTGGGATGAACAACATAGAGAGAAATTTGTCTACTATATTAGTCGCATGCTTGTAGATTATGAGACTTAGTATACCCACATCAAAAAAAAATTCTTAGATTTAGTCTTTTTGGCCACTAAACTTTTCAACTACCTTCTTAACCATAAAACCTATGTTAGAAAAAATACCAACCCACTCAAGTATATGTACTCCAAGCCATACCAAAACTAATGTATGGCCAAATGGCTCATGATTTTAGTGGAGTTTGACCTTGATTTTCTTCAACAAAATTTAATTAAGAGGAAGGTTATTGCTGACCAATTGGCTAAAACACCATTAGTATACAATCAACCTCCTCCTCTTGAATTCCTCGATGAGTCCATCATGACCCTCTCTCAAGTGAACTTCACCTATCAAGTCACCATGTTATTTGATAGATCAAAGTTGTAGCATGGTGGTAGATTTTATATCATCCTTATTCCCTTTGATAGTGAACCTCTTACTTTCTCCTTCAATCTTGATTTTGAATGTACCAATAATATAGCTAAGTATGAATCCCTAAACATAGGTCTTCAAATTTTGTTATCCCTATGAGTCAAAATGATCAACATCTTTAGAGACTCCCAAATTGTGGTCAATCAAATCAATGGATCATACCAATGTAAGAATGATGTTTTGAAATAATACAAACAACTAGTTCATGAACTCTTAGCATCATTTAAACACTACTGCATCCAATCAACCCTATGATTTACCAACAAGTTTACCAACACCATGGCTTCCCTCACATATTATATCCTATCTACACCCTCTGAATCTAACCTATTTGTCATTATCCATATAATTACCCAACCCTCCTATGTCAAACTAGATTCTCCCACCATTTTTAATGTGGAAGAAACCCAGCATGACCTTTGGTATCAACAGTCCTTCGACTACCTTAACCTTGTCATCATTTATTTTGGGCTTTCTAAAAATGATCAAATACCATTTATCTAGAGTAACTCATGATACACCATTATGGGAGGAATTATTTATAAACATGGCTTTGATGGCCTCCTCTTTTGTTACCTATGTAGCCACAAAGCCTCTCATGCTATCAAGGAAATACATAATGGGATATGTGGGGGATACTTTAGTGGCCTCATTATAGCTAAATGCATCCTTTGCCTTGGCTATTAATGGCCTAACCCTAACCAAATCTATTTTTATTATGTGAAAAAGTGTATTAAGTGTCAACAACATGCCAATTTGCATCATGCACCTAGCCATAGTCTTCATGTTTCCATTGATTTTTGGCCCTTCTCACAATAGGATCTAGACCTTATTGGTGAAATTAATTCCCATTTTTCATAATGACATCATTATATCATCATGATGATTTATTATTTTACCAAATGGGTAGAGTTTATTCCTTTATTCTCAACCAAAGTGGAGAATGTTGTCAACTTTATTAGCCATCACATCTTTTACCACTTCAGTATTCCTCATAAGATTATCACCGACAACGGTAAATATTTTAAAAATAATCAATTCCAAGGTCTATGTGACACATTCAACATTAAGTTAAGCTTCTCCTCACCCTATCACCCTCAAGAGAATGGATAGGCTGAGGCCTCTAACAAAACTCTTAACAATATGCTAACTAAAATGGTTAATGCATCTGGTTGGGATTGGTATTTTCACATCTCCTTTGCATTATGAGCATATTGTACTAGCATTAGAACCCTTATGAGTGTTACCCTTTTTTATCTTATGTTTGGAGTGGAGGCTGTCTTAACTCTAGAAGTCCAAATACCTTCTCTTTGCATATCTTTAAAAGATCTCATTTCTGAGGATGATTATCATCAACATCACTTATCCCAACTTGAGCTACTTGATGAGCATCGCTTAGTAGCCCTTACCCATCTTCATGTTTATCAAGAGTGTATCAAGTGTGCTTATAAAAAACACCTTAAAGTGTGATAATTTGATATCAGAGACCTCATCCTAAAGGAAAATCAATATGTCACCAATATGGAGAAAAAAAAGTGGGGTAAGTTTGCTTTCAATTGGCTTGGACTTTATATGATAACCTATAAGTATGGATCAGGAGCTTATTAGTTATCCTATTTTAAAGGCAACCTAGAACCTAAGCCCCTTAATGTTTCATATCTAAGTTTTTTCTTTTGTTAAATAAAGATTAGGTTCACCTTTTGTTTTAACTTGAGCTCATCCCTTGATTCCAACCACATCCATTTTCCCATTTTAGGGGCAACTGATTAAAATTGAATCATGTGATTTTTTATCATAGTCATAGCCTGATATTAAATAATGGATACCATAGCTCTACCCATGACATAATTCTCATGGTACTTTCTACCCCTCTCCCATGATAGATTCCCATGATCATTGTCACCTAAACCTCTTTACACCTAATCAACCTCTTGTGATTTTAGTTTTGTCTTCATAAAGGTGAAACCTTAAGCCTATATAAGCATGTCTATGTCAAGCAAAATCAAACACAAAAAAAAATCAAAATCCAAACCAGTAACAATCATGGGTCATTCTTAAGCATTCATAGACTGCTCCCTTAAAGGAAAACTACATAAGCATATCTAAAATTTCACACATATAAGGTAGACCGATCCCTTAAAGGATAGATATCACAAATCCTTAAACAAAGCAAATAAACATAGACCACTCCCTTGAAGGATGGCTAAGTAAAGCATTTGTCAAAATCATAGAAATTTATTGGAAGCTTCCTGCATCGATCAGATTCCCATATACAATAATAAATAAACAAACCCATTATCAAAATCACAACAAAATCAAACTAATTTTGAAAGCCACAATCAGCTCTCACACAAAAAAATAAAGTGGAAGCCACAATTGGCTTTCACAAGTATACTTTTCACACCGATCAGTATACACTTTGTATGGTATAGACTTGTTTATATTGACTCTTCAGACACCTACAAAAGATGCATACTAGTCTCACAAGAAGGTTCCATTTTCATCCATCTTCCCTTTATACACTATAAGCAAGAGATTTTGAGTTCACTTGACATTCTATGAGCATGACACCTTTTTAACCACCTAACGAATGCTAATGTAAAACATTTTAAGGGCTTATGTTCATTAAGCTAATCAAACTTCTATTTTATATTAGTCCTTACCAAAAAAGAAGCATCATGTCCTCTTCCTATCCTATCATGACTAGTTAATATCTTCATTATGATGTTTGTCTCTTGATAATATTCTTGCTTCTCTCATCTAGTGTTGTTAATTGACTTACCTCATGTGTTTTAACTTAAAACAAATTAGCAACAAACATATGAACATGTGTCATAAGCAAACACATAACCATAATCATAAGCATAATAACACCCATAAGTAATAAATCAATCAACCTTTTTTTATCACATGTCTAAATCTAAATAATGAAGCATATACTCATTAAAATTTATCATGTCATAAGCAAACATAAAGCATACCCATAAATCAAATCCATCTCATGCCTAGCTAGGTGAGTCTACGTCAGTGTCTAACATCCATAACCTAAGCACAATCCATAAATCAATATAAACATCACATCATAAGCATTAATATGAAAGAAAATAATAGACCATATGTAAATAAAATAAATGAAGACCATATATATAACTCATGAGTCAAATAACATCATATCCATAAACAATTTAAACATCACATCATAAGCATTATTATCAAAGTAAAACTAGGAGTGTGAGCAATAAATAAAGATCATATATAAATCATGAGTCAAATAACATCATAATGTATACAATAGATATCCATGCCTCTCCCTCTCAAAATGTACATCTCATCACATTGGATCATAGGATGGAATCAAAATGATATACAACATAATATAATATATCTATGTCATGGTTATGCCCCAGGGGCACCACTATATCTTGGAGCACTACTAGATCCTATTTCTTACCCCTTGTGGTACCTACTTATCCCCTAAATGTACTTATCTATCCACATATAGATGCTTCCTATTGACCCAGAGTATCCACACTAGCACCACCTTCTAAGCTAGCTCTATACTTGCCCCATTAAGGCTCTATCAAGTAGTGAGTGAAGACTAGAGCCTCATAGTATCAAACTCATAAAGGGTTGCTATGTACCTCTACATATCAATGGTATCGAATGGACTTACTGGTACTACTATTGATCCCCTAGCCTACCTCAGAGCATCTCACTCCTAGGTAACATGGGCTAGTGTAGCTCTAGCCTAGTCCCTCTCACCTATCATAATGGTTAGTTAGCCTTGTACTATCACTACCTAACCCTATAGTGTTTCTACCTATGCTTGTGCAATGTCTATAACCATTCCCACATATTCATTAGGGCCAACCCCCTATACTTATACCCTGTGGCCCCCTTTGCCAACTAGGTCCACATCCATCGGCCTCCTACCACCTTCATCTCCACTAAAATCCATAGCTGCATATAAAGTCTAGTATCATGCCATGTACCCATTTTCAAAACTAGCATCTATATCTATGACTTCATTGGAAACTACTTATGATCTAGCAAGGTCAGTATTGGATGTGGATCAGGTAGTAAAATCTTTGAATCCATATGTCTATATCTAAGGAATGTGATTAGAATACCCTAAACTAGGCTAAACTATTTATGTACCCTATCAAAAGGGATGAATTCTACCTCTCCATCTCACCTACCAAATATCCACCTATAAATTTGGAGAGATAAGGTCTACCTCCTTTAGCTAGGCCATACTAGAAACTAAACATATGGTCTCCAGGTGATGTCTCCAATCACTAGTGCACCTAAATCACCCTTGAACCAATCAATGTCATGGGCTCCTCCTCCCACATCTAAAGTAATAAAGTCACCTCTCCACTACATAAAACCCACCAAGAAATTTATTTGAGTATATCTTACCCATGGTAATCCCACTAGGCTCAACACTTAGATGTGCTTATAGGCCCAATAGTGTATAACTAGATCGACACTAATGTCATATCTCCTATGGGACCTAAAACCCCATAGCTCCCTATATATCTATATCAAGAGCACAAGTACCTAGCCAAACATTTTCTTCCCTAAAAACATCTTAATGAGCACCCCTAGTAGAAAGTATGGGAATTTCTCAAGGCTCAAGTCAAGAAGAGTAAATCACAAAATTACCATCATAAGCATAGTCACCAATTTTTGTTTGCCTATACCCTCATATAGTGTGATATAGCTGAAGTCACTAACATGCCATCTAACTCAATCATGGTCATCACCATATAATATATCAAGGTGATCTTCATGCTCCTCCCACTCTATATGGTAGATCAATTCACCTAGAAGAGGTAGCCACGTGATCTTATACATGTCCTCTGATAATATCATCATCTTTCCAGTTGGTAGTAAGAACATGTTCATAGTTGGATCCCATCTCTCGATGAAAGCTATGATCATGGATGCATCCTAAGACACATGCTAATAATTCCTCATTGTTTCTAACCTAACCTCCTCTATAGGTGCCCAATTAGTTGAGGTCATCCCCTCATGGATCTCCATAAATATATATGACACTCAATCATGCATCTATATCTACTCTTGGGCCTATGAGCATTCATTAACACATAACTTAGTTCCCTATACTATGCTTGACTATGAACTTACCTTGTTCAACTCGCTTTACCCTTTCCCTAACTAATAACATTTAAACAACATCCATTAATAACTATAAAATGCATACCTATTCTCAACATTTTAGACAAACCTTTGGTCAACCACTGATGATCACTATGACCATTGATGGTCAGGTGATACTCTATCGCTAGTGTTTAACCATTAATGGTTGAGGTGACCATTGATAGTCATTATATATGACCATCGGTGGGAAACCCTAAACTACTACCCTACCTTGATACCCACCCTAACACCTCAAATCTTCCAATTCACTACCCTCACCTTGGTCTCTACCCCACCCCCCACATCCCTATCCTCCTAATTTCCACCTCAACCCACCAAATTCACCCAAAACTACCAAACCCTAACTAAGGCATACCCATTCAAACCCAAACAATCAACCACACCACCCTCATAACCTAATATAATTATAAAATCAAGCTAAACTATCAAATTAAGGATGCCCCCTGCCTCATTCGATGACCACCATCGAAGAGTAAGTCATAGACCCACCCATCCTCTTCCACAACCATGAACACCCTACATCATGGCTCAATCACTCTAAATCCACCTTGCCCACCTCAGCTCTCCCACTAATCAATTTCACTAAAAAACACTCATCGTTAGTAAACTTTACCATCCATGCCAAATGCCATAGCTCAAAATCAACAAGTGAAAATGAGTGAAATGATATTCACTATTTACTTTTAACTATTGGACTTTTAGGGTTTTCACCCTAACCATTGATTGTCAGGGTGACTGTTAATGGTCATACTTTGGCCCCTTGATCATTGATGGTCAAGGTCTTCCCATTTTACCAAGTTGTCTCTTCGATAAAAATTTTTGGTACATAACTCATCAACAACCCACCCATGGAGATTACATTCTCCACCTAACCTGACCACCTCATCATCTCACCATTGGTCCATTTTGGCCCAATTAGTGTGTGTCTTGTGACAACTTTTTTCCTGGTATTTTGATCATAACAATAATATTTCCATATTGACCACTTTTAAAACTTGCACCACCTCATGCTTACCTGACCCACTTATGTCTTCTCAAGAGAACTTCCTACCTCAGATACTCATGACACTTGCCCAATTTATTTTTTCACCAAGAGCACTTCCTACCTTGGATAACCACCAAAACATAAACATTACTTAAGAAACTTGAATTTATGAGTGTACCCAGCTGCCATGCCTAAATGTGGTCATGTGGTCCACTTGTCACTTGTCCTTCTAGCATTGACCTTTATTTTTACCAACTATGGCAACCTAGTCAATGCATGATCTTGGTTATCACTATTTTTATCTTACTTTGTGTGTGTGTTTGTACTTCAATACCCAACCTTTCACCCACCTTCATGATGTCCAACTTCATCATCACCTTTATCTACCTTATCAAACCCACACCCAATTATACTTTACCTCATCAACTCTTACTTTGAGGGGGAATACCTCCTCCTGTACTAAGGGTAACTAGACCTGGGACCAATAGTCCATTTTTGTTTTGCAACTTATTGATTAAAAGTTACATAACAAAAAGGGGCAAAATGTAGACACCAAAAATCCACACACTATGATTTTGAATGTCAAAATTCCCTTGGACCACCTTAGGATCCCCTTGGGACTAATTTGAACCTTTGACCCCTAACTAAGCTTAACTGTAGTTAGTTTGACTAAATGACTTAACCTACCTCTTTAGCCACTTTTTTTCCTTGACCCTTGACTTTCAATGGTCAAGATGATTGCTGATGGTCACCTTGACCATCGATGGTCAGGGTGCACCTCTCCAACCACTAACATGCAAGCCACCCACCTTGCTTTTCTAAAAATAGCTTGTCTAAATCCACATGTGAGCCATTACATGTGTGATTTAAAATTAGAAGGCTTATTTAATGTATTTTTTTACCTCTCCTTCCTTGCCTATAAAAAGAGAGGATCAAAGAGGTGAAATCCATCTACAATTATTATCAAGAGATTATGTATCCAAAGTTTTTTTGTTACAGGTCAATTATCATTAATAATTCAATGATCTAACCATCATGTCAGAGAGATAATTTGATATATTCATTCCATCAAATAATCAAGTATTGTTACTCTATTATAATTATGTCAGACTTCATCAATGGGCCAACCACCTCAAGCACCCACCCGATCAGCGTTCTATAAGATAAGTATTTATTTTTTAGTATTTAATTACTTTATTTGCCTTTCACAATTAGCCCAATACTAACCCATCTCTTGAAATCCAAATTTTTGATCCTATCATTCTAACCATTTATGAACCAAAACCTACACATAGTAACCAGTGATGGTTGCCTCAACCCTCAATGGTCTGTCCAACCGTCGATGGTCACCTTAACCACCGATGGTCGCATTAACTACTGATAGTCACTATGGAAAAAAATAATATCAATTTATTTTCACCCCCTTACCCTTAAACAACTCCAATTTTATATGTCCTTACCTATTTATAAATCCCTACCTAATCTTTTGAAATAGACTTGATCCATTTAGCACTAGTATTGACTTGCTTATCGCTACTTTAGTCATTTCTAGTCTATTTTTTAGCAAGCATTTCTTGTGTTCAATTTTAGTACCTTTTTATTATTGATGAAATTAATTTATATTCTATTTTATAAATTTAATTTTTCAAAATGTGTGGATTGATATCCCTTAAGGAAGCTCTTGCTTCTAGGATCTAGCTAGTGTTAAGCAATCCACCCAACTATCTATCTAACCAACCATTTGCTTTAGTGTTGTATTATTTATAGGTCATCTTACCAATATAAAGAGGATTTCTTCACAATCATCTGATATAAACATTACAATCACATATATTTTTTAACCATACCTGTATTTAGTTTCTTCTTCCCTTTTCAAAATATAAGCTAAAATTCACTGAAACACATATCATGGACGTTTCATGTAGTTATTACTTAATTTATGGATGATCACTGCTATGTTGACTATTCACTATATTTATCATTGATATATCTATCTTGACATGACACTTTTATGCCTTTATGCCTTAGAGTAATGTTTCATACATTCCCAAAGGATTTATTCTTCCTATGATGACATACTCTCTACATGTTAGTATGCTATTTACTTTATTCAAATATTTTATATATAACATGATTCATTTAACTCCTTATTTTGAGATGAGTAATTTTTAGACTACGTTCCTTACCTCAAAATGGGGGTATACATAATGTATTTTATTAGAAGTTGAGCCTTCATAGTCATATAAAATTTATATTTTGGTCACATATTACTTTAGAATAATACAAGTTTACTTAGATTGTTACATGTCTTACTCTTATTATGATAAGCTTGATGTAGATTGGGGGAATTTTCATGGCATATGTAACATAATAGGACATGAAAGATTTAATATATTTTATCAGGTTATTACATATAATATATAACTCAAATTCCACATATTATTATGGTAGAGGCATATGCATGGTATATGTTCACAATAACATAGATATCATGATATATTAACACAAGTTATATAACTCATATTATATAAATTATCAGATGGAATGGTGGTTCATGTCATTATATACTCAAATTTACTTATATTTATTTCAAAAATAAAACTCATACTTAGGTATTACTCACATTGAATCATATAATCCATATGTAACAGATGATTAAAAACATACAGTTATTTTGAGACATTCCTTATATTCATGGGAACCTTTAGTGGATCCCATTACTCAAAGTGGGTTTGAAGTTATGCATGAAATAAATTTTAAGATCTTATTTGTTTCAATTTAGGTTTTGGGCATATTCAAATCAACCCATGGTTTTACACTGGCATCTCCATGGGGCATAATTACCCTATTCTCCAAGTCTCTAAAATAAAATTTGGTTCATGTGCACACAAGTGTATTCATTCCTTAAAATATCATTTCACATATGCTCAATGTTGTTACTTTTTTATTTTAAATCATAATTAAAAAATTATCTCTACATATTTAATTTTAGGTTTGCATGGAATAAGATGTAACACATGGTACATACTTGATCACACCCAACATGATTATCCTTAGGTATTACCTTCTATATTTTAATCTATAAATTCCATTACTAGAATTAGGGGGTGGAAAATTTAGACACTAATAATTGGTATTTGACACTCATAATTGGTATTAAACAATTTAAAATGTGTAATTTTATTGATCTCCAACATACTTGACTTATGCTCACATTTATGACTCTTATTCACCTTTTCTCACAACTATTTATTCTTATACGGGCTCGACCCTTCCAAATTCATATTTCTATTACACAAGATCCTCTTAGTATCTGACCAAATAAATTAATATCATTCAAAAATTATCTCTAGGCCTTATTTTAGTATTTTTTGGATAGGTTTACACCTTTGTAGACAATTCCATTACCATAGACTTGTCCACTTAGGTCATACCTATCCACATGCCTTTTAATGGCTAGTTTCCAAAATTCAAATTATTTATATGGGCCACCCTATTATTTAACATGTTAATATATAGTATATTACCCAAATATTTATTTATATAATCATATTAACCCTACGAATTTACCCATCTAAAAATCATCTTCCTATCACGAGAAAATACATTGCACATTGAGAAGAACTTCCCTAAAGCTCCTAGTTATGAAATACATCAAAGGATAAATGTCTAAGATAATTATAAATATTATATACAAGGTAAAGTCACATGTTTTCCAATTTTAAAATCCATACATAAGATTACAAAACATACTAGAATTACACAAGATTACACACACTCAACTAGGTGGGAGAATTACATTCAATTTGAGTTCCCTCTTTGGATTATTGGATACGTAGGTAATAGTTAGTCATAATGGGATGTCTAAGGTTATCTAAAACCTTCCCTTTCACCATTTTTCTCAATTTTATAGTTCATAACTAGGGTTTGAATCAAGGATATGGAAAACAAAATTGTTTGTGTGTCAAATCCATGAAAACACTATCTTGCACACTCCATGAAAATTTTATTTAAGGAAAAAATGAAAATGTTCATTTGTTAATGAATTTATGTTTCATGCAACATAATCATAAAATTTAAGTGATTTTTATTAATTTATGGTAGATAGTAAATAGTTTTATAGAACTAGATATAATTACATATAAACAATTTGAAGTAAATAATTATAAGTTTTATAAACCAATGATTAATCCATAGAATAATTGAAATAAAAATTCATTTTTTTCATTTAATTATGTAATTTATTCATCATATTCCATTTTATAGCTTGAGATAAACAATCCTTATTTTTACTTATATAATGATACTTGAGTTGCAAAATAAGATTTTTGATCATATAATCAAATAAATGCAACATGGCACATAAAATAGTATTATTTCATGAATAAATGATTTTAAAATAATAAAAATAAGCTCAAGAATAACTTAGCTTAGACACTTGATCAACACAAAATATGTAAATATAATTTGAGATCTTACTAAAGCAAGCTTTAGTAGGTTTTCATTCCAAAGTAAGTTCCATATGGATAACAAAAATAACTACTATGAAACATAGTATGCGCATAATGAACATAACAAATTAGTATTATAAAGTACTAAAATCCATCTCTTTTTAGTTCAATCCAAATAAAATGTAACTAAATATTGGTTAAGACATGGAAAACAAACCTTTGTATTATAAAATTGGATATGTTTTCCATAGTGGCATACATTATTATATAGAATAATATAAAAAATTAAAAAAGAATACACTAAGCCACTATGTCTATAAAGACAAAAAATGCATTTTTTGAAAAATAAACAAGAGTATAACTAGTGTCTTAGAATATAAAGAGGAAGAAGCTATAAAATTTAAGAGGAAGTCCTGACATTTGGTTTTTATTAGGGTATTAATTTGGTTTTTATGCATAAAATTTGAATATTATTAACCTTCAACTATTTTTAAAATATATTAATAAAATCAATCAATAGTCAGTAGAAATGGAAAAAATACAAATAAATATAATAAATCAATGTTGTAAAAATAAAATTATTGAATTCTTATTGACCATATCCATTAGCAAAAAAATTAACCTTTGTCTATTCTTTGCTTGTAGGAATGGTATACTTGTATGGTGTACTATAAAACCATAAGTCTATTGAAAATATTTTACCAAGGATGTCATCTTTCATTTGTCATTAAATGGGAATCTAAAATAATAATATACTTACTATATATATGTATGTATGTATGTATTAATACTTTTTTTAAATAAATTTATCATCCTTAGAGCACTATAAAGTTTTTTTTATGATGCAATGTGCATCCTTGGATATATACATCAGTTTATAGATGGGTGGCAAGATCAAAGAAAAATATAATATGTTATTCATATAATTTCACAAGGTGAAAAATTAATTTTTACATCTTTTATTTAGTTTTTAAAATGATTTGATACAAAAGTCATGAAATATAGATAAAACTAGATTCATAATTTACTTGCACCTTTTCTAAGATTCAATTAGATATCATAAAATCCCATATATTAATATAATTAGCATAAGACAATGATCGTTGACCTATGTCTATATTTAAGGTCTATTCCCAAAAAACTAATGACATTCAAATGTTAGATGGAATAAAAAAATGACATATACGTAATAGAAAATAAGTTAGGTCATTGTAAAAAAATAGTAATGGAAAGAGGGGTTATAGACTGAGAAACAACCTAAATCCTTATAATTCAGATTAAAATGGAAGCTAATGATTTAAAAAATAATAATGTTAGGAGTATTAAATTTGTGTTTATATATATTAATACAAATATATAGGGAATCCCATCTCAAATTGATTGATGTTACACTAAGAGAATTACCAATTTTGTAAGCATTTTCCTAGTTGTTATCTCCTTCATAAATCAGGAGAATAAAATAAACTTTAAACATCAAAATACCTAAAATACAAATGAAAATGAAAAATAAATAAATTTAATTAGGTACAAATGATAATTTTATTTTCCTAGGGCCAATGCGTTATTTTTAAAAAATTTATAAAACTTAAAATGAAAAAAAAAAAAAAAAGAGTTCTTGCTAAGCAATATACATTTGTTTGATTTATTGCAACCTATCTCAAGTGGAGGTTTTAAGTTTTCATGGCATAGATACTTAAGCTACACATGAAGATTTTTTATCATAGAATCAAATAAAAATGACACAGTGAATAAATTATTACCATTTCATAAATAAAGCATTTTAGAAATGCTTTGAGAAGAAAACAAAATAACCCTAAGACTAGCTTGGCTCAGTTAGACAAACAAAATCCAAAGTGCAAATAAAATTTAGGATGTAATTGAAATAAGCTTTAACAATTTTAATTTGAAAGTAATTTGCATATGTATCATGATCATATTATTATAAAACATTATATGAACATAATGAACATAAAAAATTAGTCATACAAAGTACTAAAATGAAATACCTATAAAATGTGTATCTGTTGGGTTGTAGAATACTGACATGCAAATTTTAGTAAGGTAGTAATTTTATTCTTATCCAAAAAATTTAAATATTATTGGAACTCAAATACATTATAAATATATTAATTATATCATTTAACATACAACATAATTGGAAGAAATATAAAAAAATAGAATAAATAAATGTTATAAAAATATATGAATTTGAATTGGTCATCTCCATTGGAAAATAGTTTGCTCTCTATCCATTATGAGTTTTTAGGCATGATATACTAGTATACCACACTATAAATCCATTAAGTCTATTGAAAATATTTTACCATGGATTTCATTCCTCGGTTGTTAATTCAAAATTGAAAACAATAATATAGTTACAACAAAAGGTTCAATATTACATAAACGCAAAATAAGTATTTTTTTTGCAATTAAGTTATTAACCTTGCACCACTACAAAGTTTATTTACCTAGAAATATACATCTTAGGATACTTAAAATAATTTTTTGGTGGTTTGTGAAAACACAAAATTAATCATTAAGTGTTTGGTAATGTTTATTCTTAACAAACATACCTTGGCCTATTTTCCATTTTACTAACTCAATATATATAAGAGAGATTTCAATGTATTGTAAACACTACAAATATCATACATACATACATCTCTATTTTAGCTGATTTTATCCCTATATAATCTATAAGCTCATGTTATACCCATCACAATAGTCTCTAGTCTTCTTGGACAAGTCTACATTAGGTCAGATAGGGCCACACTACAACCATGGTCCTTAGCATCGTATTGTCCTGCATGCTCTAATAGATACTTTTTAAAATTGAGTCATTTCAAAATGGATCTCCCACACATTTTTTTAATTTTGTTAGAAAAAGTATTCTAAATATTCCCCTATAAAATCACATAAAGGAATTCACTTGAAACCCCCTAACAAGCAGATTTGAAATTACTGCACACTAAGTAAAAGAGCATTATTTATTCTAATTTTATGTCTACTTTTCTAATAATCATAATAAAAATCTAAATATTGTTTATTTAAGGTCAAGGGCATCAATTTTCAATCAATCTTATACCTATATTTATATAATTTCATAATCAAAAATCACATATTTACCCTAGGAAGGAGAATAACATTGACTTGAGGCCCATTTGGGCTATGTAAGAAACACTCAAATTACATGGGGTTTTCTAAGTATATCTTTGTTATTCCCTTTATTCATTTCCTGATTTTGCATTTTATATCTATCTTTTTTTTTTTTTAAGGAACAAGGGTTTGTGTTTTGTAGGTATTCCACACATCTATTTGGCCCTCACATAAAATCAAGAAACCCTCAATTACAGGTGCACATATCGAGATAAAAAATTCAATTACAAAGCTGAATAGAATATAGACACAATCAATAGACAAAGCCTCACTTTTCCCTTGTCATACTTTTGTATCCTTATCCCATCATAGTTTTCAATTATATTTTTAGATGTGACACTATTTTAAGGTCTTTTTAAGTAGATACCAATCACAATCAAATTACATGGTTGACATTTAATCTATTTTAGGGAGGTTTCACATTCTTAACCTCATTTAATATTTTTAGTAAATTCCAAAAAAATTATCATACTATATTTTAATATCAAATCTATATATTTCAACATTTACATTTCAATAGTTTAATATCTATTAATTTGATTGGTTTCAATTCACAATAAATTAAATAATTTTGTGAAGCTAATATTTTTAAAACATTGTTTGCTTGCTATTTGATTGATTTTTTTCCTAGGATTTCATCATATTAATTCAAATTATTGACACTAAAAGAAAACAACCTTCAACCTTGGATAAAATTTGACACATAATGATTCAAATTCTTCGACCTTGGATTTAATCTAACACTGAATAATTTTATCTTTTCACCTTTGATAAATTAAACACAAGCATTTTATTTTGATCTTGTGTTGAAATTTTTTGATTTTTATACACAAAAATCTTTCAATTTTCTTTTTCTTTATTTTGTATTTATTTTTACTTGTTTTAAAAAATGTGTTCTGATAGTTTTAAAACTACTTAGTGGTTATCATGAAGGGATACATAATGTTCTATTTAAAAGCATCATGGCTTGAGGGGTTTACCCTAATAATCATATCCATTCTATAACACTAAACATGGAATTTTATTTCCATGTACCTCACAATATATAATAAATTCCTAGATTCCCTTGTTTATACCATAAGAAGCCTCTTTTATTTTTTTGATTTGTGGTGCACCTAAGAGGAACATGTTGACCAAGAAAGTTAATTTCACCATACCCTTATAAATATGTTAGTGGGATATAATCATGGTTATACTTCTATAGTTAATTATCTAAAATATTGGGACAAAAATAATAAATGAACAAGTATATTTTAGAGCCCAAACAATCATTCAAACCCTTACTTAGATTACCCTTCTACCTCAATTTTTGTCTATATTGTATTAATAGTCATTAGCATTGATTGATTTATAATGTATTGTATGCCTATAAGGTATAGTTATAGATTAAGTGGCATTTATATTTCGCATATGTAACTTCCTTTTGTCTCTTCTATAATGGTAAGTTAAGATATTTTCTCTCAAACTAGTAATGACTATTTTTCAAATTCATTAGTTTCCTACAAATCAGGTTCACATTGAAATTGATGAGGAGAATTTTATGAAATATCTTTGTGAACATATAGAAAAGGTTCACTTATTATTATATGTTTATAGATATGAAACAAATAAAGGACCCCAAGATAGTATTTCTAATGTTTCTACTTCTACCATTACATTCATTCATATTTCTACACCTATAGCATCATTCTTTACTTTAAGAAAATCACTTGGTCTCAAAAATATATTAATGCTTATGCCTACTCATGATACTTACACTCTTACTATTACCTCTCCAAATTATAGTCTTGAGCATGCACTTCTTTCATTTCAAGAAAATTTAACTAACATTAAGCAAAGTATTTATCATACTAGCACCTCTATATACTCATGTTCCTTGTTGCATAACCCTATGGCACCCAAAATTTCATCTTATCCTTTACTAGTTGGATTTGTAGATCTTAATATTCCTCTATATGAAGTAAAAGCTGATCTTAAAAAACATTTACACATAATGACAAATTTTTAACAAAGCTCTTTAAAGGAAGTTTAAAAAAATATGATTTTAGATTCATATTAGAGTCCTTACTCAAGAAATTTTAAATTCTAATATTTCAAAAATTCAAAAAAAATCAAATGTCATAAAAATTCAAAAACATGCAAATAGTTCAAAATTTAAAGAAAAATAATATTTTTTTCAAAAAAAAAAAATCAGTACGTAAGAAACATTCTTTAGTTCTTTCTATCTTATTTATTTTCATATATTATTTATTATATGTTAGATAATGTATTTTAATTTTTAAAATACACAATACTTTTCATGAAGTATCTAAGTGTGATACAAGACTTAATTTTACACGGTTTTGATGTTGGGATTCCCTCATTTCCCAATAACCTTTCTAAGTTGGGGGCATCTCTTTGTTATCCATGAACAATTCAATAGGTTGTATTTATATATAACCTTTCTATCATGTTTATCTACATATCATACACAATTTTTTATACTTAATAATTCTTTACATGGGTTACTTGAATATGATACTTGATACAATGTCATGGATCCATATGGTGGATGTAAACTAGCTTCATTTGATATATGCTTATTTCTTACTGTACTCCATAATATGTTACAACTTTATTTCTTATTGAGTGTGTAAAAACATATTTATTATAATGAATAACCATGCCATTTTCACGTGGCCCTTGGCCTTTTGTTTTTATGTGACATTCACTTATCCCTTGTATATGGCCTTTGGGCCTTTGTGTGTAAGATCATATGTAAATTTCTAGAAATTATATGACATTGCTTGGATGTAATTTTATGTTACTATAGTTCAATGATTTATATCATGAATTTATTATATATTAATTTAATGCCATGATGCATACCATGCACATCCTACTTATCTTCTATAATGATTGTTATTTTTAAATACATGCTCACATGAAAATTCAATATTATATTCAAAACTATGATGCAAATAAATTCAAAATTTTAAGTTATATTATATGATTATATATTTCAAATATTTCATAACTCTTATTTTGAGTTAAGTGACTCTTAGGATATATCTCTTATCTCAAAAGGGGGGCATCACAATTCTTGAGAAGTCAATTCTTCATTGAGTAAAATTTCAGATTTATGACACTATACAAGATAAAAAATTATAGAACAATTAATTTTTTTTAGATTAAGGGGGCATGTCACATGTATGTGCACTCATTCCCATAGTTATAAAGTGTAAGTTTCTAAAAATTATAGTTACAGTTATAGGTTTAAATAGTTGAAAAATTCAAATGAAATTCAATATCAATTTATTATAGTATAGGGGGCATGATACTAATTCATTTTCAAGTTACTATATGTAAATTTCAAAGTTCACAAATTAAAAACATTTCAAAATTTACAAAGTTTAAAAAGTTTCACATTTTCTCAAAGTTTCAAAGTTGAAAATAGAATATATATTCTTCTACAATGGTGTGATTTAACTTAATATTTCAAGTAGGTCACATTAGAGTCTAGTTAAATAAACATCTATGGTTACACTTTTTCAATAAGTAAAAAACCATAGTTGGTTTTCTAGCCCTCCAATTATTTTAAATATTACTCTACAAAATCAAATGAGAGTTGGAAGATACATTATTTCCAAATCAAGAGCATTTAAATATTTTCAAATTGAGACTTGATCACCTAAATTTACCATAGGAAGGAGAGGAAGCTAGTTTTATCCCAATCAAATCATGTGAAGAAAGTCTTGGAAAGTTTTAACATGTTGGATGCTAAATCTAGTGGTACTCCTTTGGTAGGCCACTTTAGATTATCAAAGGAGTAGTCTCCCAAGATGTAAGCTGAAAAGCTTAGGATGTTTAAGGTACCTTACTCATCGGTAGTTGGAAGCTTGATGTATACCATGGTTTGTATTAGGCCAGATATTTTCCAAGTAGTGGGATTTGTGAGTAGGTATATGAGTGATCCAAGATATGAACATTGGTAGGTGGTGAAATGGATTTTTTAATATTTGAGAGGAAACATTGATTTTGCATTATGTTCTGGTGGATTAGATACCACTTTGTGTGGTTATGTGGACTCAGATATGGTAGGGGATATTGATAGCAAGAGAAGTATGATAGGATACATATTTAATATTGGAGATACAATGGTTAGTTGAATTTATAGGATACTAAAGGTTGTGGCTTTGTCAACCATAGAGGTAGAGTATGTTGCTACCACAGAGGCTAGTAAGGACATGATTTGGTTATAGGAGTTGTTTCAAGAGTTGGGGCATGAGCAGGAAGTTGGGAGACTACACAATGATAGTTAGAGTGTTATTCATTTGGTAAAGAACTCTAATTTCCACTCAAGGATGAAACACATTTAGTTATGTTATCACTTCATTAGGATAGCTTTGGAGGAGAACTTGGTGAAGCTATAGAAGATTCATACTATCCAAAATCATATAGATATGATGACCAAGGTGGTCACATTGGACAAGTTGAGACTATGTTCATATTTGGTTGGCCTTAGTGATCATGGAGCAATGATAGATTTTGTTCATGAGAAATGGTCTCCAAGTGGGAGATTTTTGAGTGTGGATCCCTTTGGGGATATCACATGACCATAGGGAATTATTTTTGGGGCCTAGAGAGCTCCAAGAATGTGGGGAGCATAGTTTTCTCAACTCCACCTTTTGTGGAACCTTGTTAATCATCTTCAGGTAATGATTTATCCATTAATACTAGAGGGAGGCAAAAGGACAAGAGCAAAGTCAATCATGGAATGTCAAAAGGTATATCTAAGTCTAGATCTATATCTAAGATGATATGCTGGCATTATGAGAAGAGTGGACACTCAAAAAAGGATTATTGGTCACTTCAGGATAAGAATGCCAAAAAAGAGGAAATGAATGAGGTAAATGTGACATCAAGTAAATTATGTCAATATGCCTTAATTCTTTCTATGGATAGTTTTTATAATTCTTGGGTATTAGACTCAAGGGCTTCTTTTCATGCCACTCCACATAGGCATTATATTTTTTATTCTGTTTAAGAGAATTTAGGACATGTATATCTTGGTGATGATGAACCATGTGAGATAGTATGGAAAGGTTGTGTTTAGGTTAAGATGCAAAATTGGAACACATGGATCTTTAAGGATGTCAAACACGTGCCTATATTGAGATGAAATTTGGTTTCAATGGGGAAATTAGGTAGTGAGGTATGTTTAGTATTGTTTATTGTATATTCTTGGAAAGTTATCAAAGGTGCTTTTATAATCTCAATAGGTAAGAAAATTGGTACTTTATATTTGACTAGTAGTGTTGATTCTATTTATTTAGTTTCTATAGATGGAGATGTAACTATGTGGCACTACAAGCTCAGTCATATGAGCCATAAGGGCATGGAGATCTTACAAGATAAGTTGCCTAGATTAAAAGATATAGATCTAGAATTATGTGAGAATTGTGTGTATGGGAAATAGAAGTAGGTTAAGTTCTTGAAGGTTGGACCCACAAAGAAAGATCACAAGTTAGATTTGGTACACTCAGATGTATGGGGACCAGCTCAAGTATCTTCTATTAGTGGATCCAATTATTATGTTAATTTTATATATGATGCAACTAATAAAGTTTGGGTTTATTGCATTAAAAAGAAATCTGATGTATTTGACACTTTTAAGAAGTGGAAATCCTTGGTTGAGAATGAAACAAGTCTCAAGTTGAAATGTCTTAGATCAAATAATGGAGGTGAGTATTGTAGTAATATTTTCTTTGATTATTATTCTAATAATGGAATCCATAGGCAAAGGATGGTTTTAATAACTCCATAGGAGAATGGGGTATTTGAAAGGATGAATATAAAAATAATGGAATGTGCTAGGAGCATAAGGTTACATGCAGGGTTGCCTTTATAGTTTTGGGAAAGGTAGTATATTTGATTAATAGAGGACCTTCTATGCCTTTAGATGGAGGCATTCCTAAACAATCTTGGTCTAGTAAGAATGTTGATTATTCTTTTCTTAGAGTCTTTGGATGTGAGGATTTTTCTCTCATTAAAAAAGATAATAAGACCAAGCTAGAGGCTAAATCAGAGAAATGCACATTTGTTGGTTATGGTGAGGTTGAATTTGGTTTTTGTTTATGGAGCATTAAAGATAGGAAAATATTTTGGTCTAGAGATGTAGTCTTTAATGAAAAATTCATGCATAAGGATCAGTTGCAGGAATAGGATTAGGAAAAGAAAGATTACATAGTATTGGATGACATTGCAGATGGCAAAGTATCCAATGGTTTAGTTTAGGAACCTTCTACACAAGGACCACAAACTTCTATGGTAAGAAGGTCTTCTAGGGTAAGAAGATCACTTTAATATTTTTCTCCTTGTTTGAATTATTTATTACTCACTGATAATAGAGAACTAGAGTGTTATGAGGAAGAAATGTAGGTAGATGATAATTTGAAGTAGGAGTAAGCCATGGATGAGGAACATAGATCTCTCATGGAGAACCCAACATGGGATTTGGTGAGGGTACCCAAGGGAAAAATTGCGTTGCCAAATAAGTGGATCTTCAAAATAAAAGAAGAGGATGAAGGGATAAAAAGGTATAAGGCCAAGATGGTGGTCAAGTGGTTTGCACAAAAATTAGGTATTGATTTTGATGAGATTTTCTCTCCTATTGTAAAAATGGCTTCTATTAAGACTATTCTTGGTTTAGTTACAATTGAGGATTTGTACTTAGAACCGTTAGATGTGACAAATGATTTTCTTCATGGTGATTTGGATGAAGAGTTGTATATGAAGTAGCCATAGGGTTATGAGTTCAAAGGGAAGGAGAACTATGTGTGCAGACTAAAGAAGATCTTGTATGGCCTAAAACAATCTCCATGATAATGGTACAATAAATTTGATTATTTTATGTTGGAATAAGAATATCAAAGGTGTCATTTTAAAAATTGTGTGTACATCAAACATTTTGATGATGGTTCTTTTATTATATTATTCTTGTATGTCAATGACATGTTAGTTGTAGGAAATAACATACATCATATTCATATGCTCAAGATATAGCTTAGTGACTCCTTTTTTATGAAGGATTTGGATTATACAAATAAAATCCTTGGTATGAGGATTACTCATGATAAGAAGTAGATGAAGCTGGGTTTATCCCAATTAGAGTATGTGAAAAAAGTATTGGAAAGGTTTAACATGTTGGATGTTAAATCTGTTGCTACTCCTTTGGTAGGCTACTTTATATTATCAAAGGATCAGTGTTCCAAAATAGAAGATAAAAAGCTTATAGGATGTCCAAGGTACCTTACTCATCAATTATTGGTACAAGATGTATGCCATGGTTTGTACTAGGCCAAATATTGCCCAAGTAGTGGGAGTTATGAGCAGGTATATGAGTGATCCAAGTTATCAATATTGGTAGGTGGTGAAATAGATTCTTCAATATTTAATAGGAACCATTGATTTTGCATTATGTTACGGTAGATCAAATACCACTTTGTGTGGTTATGTGGACTTAGATATGGTATGAGATATTGATATCAAGAGAAGTATGATAGGATATATATTTACTATTGGAGATACAATGGTTAGTAGGATTTCTAGGATACAGAAGGTTATGGCTTTGTCAACCATAGAGGCAAAGTATGTTGCTTCCATAGAGGCTAACAAGGAGATGATTTGGTTATAGGAGTTGTTTTGAGAGTTGGGGCATGAGCAAGAAGTTAGGAGACTACACAATGATAGTCAAAGTGTTATTCATTTGGCAAAGAAATATGCTTTCCACTTGAGGATGAAACACATTTAGTTACGTTATCACTTCATTAGGATAGATTTTGAGGAGAACTTGGTGAAGCTAGAGAAGATTCATACTATCCATAATCCTATGGATATGATGACTAAGGTGGTCACATTAGATAATTAGAGACTATGTTCAGATTTGGTTGGTCATAGTGGTCATAGAGCAGTGATGGATTCTATTCAAGAGAAATAGTCTCCAAGTGGGAGATTGTTGAGTGTGAAGCCCTTTGGGGATATCACATGACCATAGGGAATTATTTTTAGGGCCAAGAGAGATCCAAGGATGTGGGCAACATAGTTTTCCCTACTCCACCTTTTGTGTAACCTTGCTTCACATGTGAGGGGAATATTCTTAGTATATTTCTAATTTCTATGTTTCTATGTTTTATGGAGTTGGTTATTAGTTGTCTATTTTCCATTTGACTTACTTGTTTTGAGGGAACTAGTTGTTTCTTGAAAAATGTAATGCATTCCTTATTACAAGGAGATGGTTGTGATCATATGTTGTTATAAAATGTGCCCTTAAAAGGTGGAAACCCTTAGTATGGTGTGTTCCTTCATGGGAGAGATTTTGGTTGAGCTTGATGATGTGGAAGTGAGTTTTCTTGAGTGGATTATGCTTATCTTGGATAAACATGATGAATTTTATCTTCTTTTCATGGATTTTCCTTCATATTCTATATATATAAGGTGTGGTGTGGCCTTTAGAGGTTGATGATTTTTTTTAGGGTGTGGTTTTGAGGATAAAATTCAAAGTTTAGGTGTTTTACAAAGTTTTGGTGTTCATTACAGGGTGTGGTTTAACAACTTGTGAGATACAACATTGTGTAGGTGTAGGCAAAAGTGCAGCTATTTGTGAAACATTTTCTATAGGAGATTTTTTATATCTCTATAAGAGTTCATTGTAGTCTTGGTATTTAGATTAATGATTTATTTGAGAACTTTCATTGGTGGATCTAGCACACATTGGGTGAACCATGTTAGATCTATGTTTTCTATGTTACTATCTTGTTCTCTCATTTATGCTTTCATAATAATGGTGAATTAAGGAATGTTTCCATGATGCATGTTATTGCACAACTTTAGATCTAGTTTATGGTAATAGTAAATCTAGTTTAAGTTGTTTTATTCCTAACAAAACCCGCATGTATAGGTGCACATATCTATATCAAAAATGCATTTGCATAATCAACCAGGATATGACCACAATCAATAGACAAGGCTGCACTATGCCCTTATCCTCCTTATATGTCCTTCTCCTAGCATAATTTCAATTCTATTTTTGGATGTGACACTATTTGTAAGTATTTTTAGGTTAATTCCAGTCACAATCAACTTACATATTCAGTGTTAAATCTATTTTAGGGGGCTTTACATATTATTAGAATCATTTACTACTTTTAGAAAATTTCAAATTATGTAAAATTTTATAACATACTTTATAATAATATCAAATATTTTTATTCCATCATTTACATTTCAATATTTTAATATCTATTATTTTTATTAGTTTCGATTAAAAATATATTAAATAGGTTATGAGTTTAAGCCAAAAATATAATATTCCATTTGCATAATTGGTTGATGTGAAATATTAATTACTACTTTTCTCAATGAATTTTTAATCTAAATTGACATAAAAGACACGGCAACTAGATTAGGCTAGATTCATAATTTGTTTGCACATTTTTTAAGATCCAACTAGATATCATAAAATTTGATATCTTGATATGATTATCATAGATAATGGTCCTAGTGACATGTCTTTATTTAAGATCTATGGCCCAAAAAATCAATGACACTCAATTGTTAGATGGAAGAAATTAATGACATATGTTCAAGAGAAAACAAACCAAATAATTTTAAAATAATAATAACATAAATATGGGCTACAAATTGAGAAAAAACCAAAATCCTTATAACTAACATCAAAAAGGATATGAATGATTTTTTTTAATATTGTTAGGAGCAGTAAAGTTTTTATTTATATAGATTCATATTAATATAAATGGACAACCCCATTTTATTTGGATTTATGTCCTACTAAGATCGTTTACAATATTGTAAATGTTTTCTTAGTTGTTATCTTCTTTGGAAATCAAGAGATTAAAATTACCTTTTAACATCAGGATACTTGAAACAAAAATCAAAATAATTATTTTTAAATTGCATTAAATACAAAATCTAAAACTATTTGCTTGATTTTAATACATTATTTTTTTGAAATTTAGAAAACTTAAAATCCAAACAAGTTATCTTGGCTGTAAATCTACATTTTATTTATTTATTTTAGCCTATCTCAAGTGGGCATTTTTAAATTTTATTGGCATAAATACTTGAACTATAAGAACCAAATCATGATTAGAGTCAAATAAATGTGACATGGTGAATAAAATAATACCATTTTAGAAATGCATTGAGAATAAGAAAAAAAACCTCAAGATTAGCTTGGTTAAGATTGCATATCAAAACCCAAATTGTAGATAGACCTTGGGATCTTATCAATGCAAAATTTAGTAAATTTTAATTCTAATGTAATTTTAATATGGATCATGATAAAATAAATAGTGAAATAGAGTATTCACATAATTAACATGTAAAATTAGTGTTTTAAGGTACTAAAATTAATATATTTTTAGTTCAATCCAAATAAATAAAACTAGAGACTACTTAAGACATGGAAGATAAACATATGTAATATTGTTTACCATAAATCCATAAATTACTATATATAATGTATATGAACCATAAAATTAATATATTAATCCATTGTGTCTATAAAGATAACATATCCATTTTTAAAAAAATAAATAAGTGTGTAACCAATTGAAGTCATCTAAAATATCACTTGAGTGCAATGAGTGTTAGTTAAGATCCTCATCCCTAGTTTAGCCCTATACCTATCTTAGGACCTATTTAAACACTTATAAAACTTTTATGTAGGACTTATGCATCCATAAAACTCTCAAAATTACACTCATACTCTCCCTTAAGAATCCAAGCCCCTAGTGCCTCAGGTTCTATCACCTAGACATTAGTGTCATACTTTGGACACAAGTGCCCCATGTTAGTGTCCCATTTTGGTGTTATTATCCTTTTACCTATTTTTATCCCCAAAGAATATCATTTAAATTCAAAATACACTTAGTTTTAACCTAGACCTATTTCAAATCTTTTACAAGCACCATATCAATATATACATGATTTTTAGCACTTTATTCACTAGATGAAAATCATATACAAGTACACACAAATAAGCTCAAAAAACATTATGCATAATCAAGATTATTAATCCCTATTCCACCCTAATTTTTTATACAATAATCTAAAACCATCCTAAGCTCACAATACACATATTTACAATCTCAAACCTCACTCAAAATATGCAAACCGATATTCATACTAGCTTCACTTGCACTTGCACCAACACTTAGGTGGGGAGAGCTACATAGGGCTTGATCCCTCCTTGGAGCACTAGTATGTAGTAAAATCTCATAAAAATATGGTGTTAATTATGTCAAAGCTACCCCAATAAATCCTTTTTATCATGATGTTCATTCAAGCCCTTATAAGCATGCAAACCTAGGGGTTTTTAAGGAAAATAGAGCTATAGGGGAAAATATTGATCATATAAACCTAAAATTTGGATTATAAAAATAACAATATCTACTCTACAAAACCAAAAAATCATTTAGGTAAATTTTAAAATAGGACACTAGCATCAAAAGTGGACACTAGCACCACAACATTATTGTCCAAGGTATGATGTTTTTATCTAGTAGGGTTTCTGACACTTGGATCATCTTTGTGACACTTAGACTAGTTCTTGTACTATTTTTTAGCTTCTATATCCTTCATCTCAAGTATTTTATGTCTAATTAATTATTTATATTATTAATTTTTATTATTATAAATATCAAATCATGTCAATCCTTACACAGATCAGTGGCTATATTTATTACATATTTTATACCCTAATTTACTGTACTCAAACCCTTTAACAACCTAAGGATTAAACTCCATAACCCTTGAAATTTAAATGGTAGATGTTGTGTGCCTACATGTTCGATAAAAAGTAACTATGGTTTGCACTTGTGAGACTCTAGGTGATAACATTATTAGTATGAGCAGATTCATTTCAGAATTACAAACTCAAAATCAACTATTACATGAAAAGATTACAATATTGAAGAATAAGATTACAATATAAAATCCTCTAAGGCACACTAATTCCAATCATGTTATGCATCTTCACCTATTCAATTTATGGAAATCAATGTTATATATCACAAAAATAAATCACCACAAAGTGCATCTACAAATAGTGATTCAAAAATTACTCAAAGATCAAATAGAAGTTAAAGTGAGATTTTTAGGCAAATGATAAAATCTAAGTTGATAAACCTACCTCCTTTGCATCCAATAAGGAGATATAGATATTATTATCCATATCATAGAATGCATGGGCACCACACTAATTCATGTTTAGCATTAAAAATTAAAATACAATAGGTACTTATTAGAAATGACTTAAATAGTGACACATCATAAAAACAACATACAATGGCACATACAAATTCAAAAAGTGTAAAATTTATAAATAGTATAAAAGTGATTTCCAAATCATAACTCAAAAAAACAAAAGGTTCACAAAGAATAATCAAATCAAGAAATAGTACAACAAACACAGGCAAAAAAAATAAAAGATACAAATATACCTCTCCACAATGAGGTTCCACTTTAAAATCAATATGGATTTGGTAAAAAAATATTTACAAAAATTTGATTATCATGGTCAAGCTTTGGGCAAACATGATCAAGGCATCCCTACTCCTATTCTAGTAGTTGATAATCTTGGTCAACAAGGTTTGGGATCTATGGAACATACCAAGGAAAATCATTCATAGATACAGTTTATCAAGGTAAAAAATCAAGATACAAATGTCATATTACAAAAGGAACAACCACATCAGTTATAAATTCAAAATCATGCTATGACAACAATTATTCTCAAAAGAAGATTTAATTAAAGAGTCTCCAAATCACCATATGCCTAGAATAATAATAGTTTCAAAGGGCATAGTCACATAAAATATCATAAAACATAATTCAAAAATGTCAATTCCATAGTATGAGGTAACTCCCTATGCTCATCCAGATACAACAGAAGTCAACGCTAATATTCCATTATTTCAAAATCAAGATGATAATGATGAGTGAAATAATCCTTATTATTATGACTGCCAAGATACTGAAAATTAACAATACTCAAATTCATACTATTGCTTAATTCATTCAAAGAACATCTATCACATTTCACGAGGGGTCAACATTCCTCTTTTTGACATAGGATCCATTGAGGGTGGGTATCTTGTGAGACTCATTGGTTATTAATATATCTCATCTTATATATAGTTTCATTTTTATGTTGCTTGTACATAGTTTATATCCATAAAATATAAAAATAATATAATATGTCAAAAACAAAAAAAAACATTCAAATATTTGCTCATAAAATAAAAATTATAGATTGTATGGATTTCCATGTTTACATTATTATACTTTCCAAGTACTACATATGTTATCTATGTTACTGTAGTCAATTTTATCATATATACATTATTCACTTGTTATTTTTGAGTGTTTATAGATTCTTATAGGACTTAGGTCCTCCATACATATACATATCTACCCATTGGGCACACACACACACACAGATACATGGATTCCTCATTTGACACACACCCATTTGGGGGCATTCTATACATAGTTTTAATTTATAAGTTACATCTTTCTTAAAATATATCATATATTTAGCATTGTTTATATCTTGATATTTATCATCGTAAACTACACATATTTTTTACCAACTACTACTACTCTAGACTCAATTTATGTACATCTTTGCTCCTATATAGATTTGTATCACATTATCATGCAAAATTTCATTTATAACTTTAATAGTTTAGACTTGATCATGTCTCTATGATTCTACATCTATTCTAGGACATTTTTATATGCCATTATTTTATGGATCTATGCCACTTCCTTTCATTGTATGTATGCTTTGGACATATGACCATGTCCTTGTGTGTGCCTTCTTGATTGTGTATGTGAACATTTGAACATGTCCTTATATGTCTTAATTTCTTAGATTTAGTGACATGTGCCCATGTACCTTGTATTGTGGCCCCTTGGCCTACTTTGTGTGCCTCATGTGTGTTGTATATATGTTTTCATGTATGCATCATGGCCATGACACTTGTCTCTTGATTTTTACATACTCCAGTTTTAGATGCCATGAAGGACCTCATGCATCTCCCCTTCCTCCTTGGGTGCCTTGATAGACATCATGACCCATCACCTTAAGTAGTTACATAGTTTATTACTCATATTTACTATTCATATGCATGCTTACATTTTTATATCTATCTTGATAGCTTTGTGAATGCTATATCTAACATACATCATACATTACCAACTTATGCTCAAATTATTTTACATTATAATGTCATGTATAATGGACTATTTTAGATTATATGAACTTATTCCCCCCAAAATGGACTAGCTATATTATTGGAAAGATAATAGTTTTCATATGTTCTAAGTAAATTGGACTAGGAAAATGGTAATAATTTAGAAATATTAAACATATATTACATTACAGAGAATTTATAACTAGAAATTTTCAAATAATTTACACTTATTTTTAATAGTTTTATTGGAGTTGGACTAGTAATAAGTCAAAATTATTAAAAATGGTCCCTTATACACATTGTATTGGTTTATTACATAGATATCATATATGCTCAGGCTAACAAATATCATATAATGTTTTTTTTTTAATGATAGGTCTAGCACATGTTCAACAACTCCCCTCAAAAGAGGGGGCATTCACAGAGGTTTGTCACATAGATCAAGCCATTTGAGTACACTTAGAGTATAATTTTTAGCACATAGGCACACAATACAAAGCTCAAGATTAGGAGAACATAGTGGAAAATAGTTAGATAGATATTAGAGTTAGTTTAGCACAAAAACAATATAGTTGGACACTAGCACTAAAAGTGAACACTAGTGTTGTGACACTAATATCTAAGGTATGATGCTACTACCTAGTATCCCTAGAAATAATTAAATCTAGATTTGTTATAGAATTACAATAGATATAGTCTAGGGTTACATAGATTCAATTACACATTATTAGTTTTTGATAAGTTTTACATAAAAGCATACCAATTTTCTTAGATTGGGGGCATCATGTGCACATGATCACTCCCATTTTAGTTTCAAATACTCATATATAGATTATTACAACTCAATCTAGATTCCATATGCATGTATATCATATTTTTGGGAATGTACATGGCACATTATTTTTGTATGCTCATGTTTGCACTAGTTGATCAGATGGAATGGAAAAATTCATGTCATTCTCTATGTTCTAAATCTAGATACCATTTGCACTAGATTTGATGCCTTAATCCATCTACAATGGTTAGAAATATTGAGTAATCCCTAAGCTACATACTTGATTGTTTGAGAGGCCCTTGAGCCATTTTTTATTCTATATTTTTTGAGTGGTTGTAGAGACATCATATATAATTTTAGTATAGTCACACATATTCAATTACATTGCACAATTTAGTTATAGATTCATCTACTACACATAGGTAGGAAATGATGGAGTCATAGTCTACTTGATTTCTTAACACACCTATATAATAGGGTTAGACAAGCCATCAATCCAATATAAGATATTTATAGTTCATGATCTTCTAAATAGGGGTGGGAAATGATGGAGTCAAGACCAACTTGAGTTCTTGAGCCACCCACATATGGGGATTGAGAAAACCATTTAGCTCAATCCAATATTTTCACTAATTGAACACTATCTACACACACAAAGGATGCCATTAGGTTTATACATTAGTTCACATACCTAATTAGTTGTATTTGTTCCTTTCATCTCTCTTTTCTCTTTATTTAGTTTTGTCTTTGATTTTTATATCTCTTAAATAAGGACTGAATCTATGCATATTTCATTTGTAAGACACACAATGAAGCATGGTTCACATACTCATATCTATATTGATAGGCTTCACATCTTAGGTAAGTCCAAGTACATTATTATATTTTATCCTAGTCATTTCACTTTACTACATTTCTAGAATAAAAGGGGGCAAATATAGTCATCTAAAATGTAACTAGAGTGTAACGAGTGTTATTTAAGACCACCCATCCCTGGCTTTGTTGTAGTCCTATATTAAGACTTATTAAGACACATGTCCAACATATTTTAGGGCTTTAAACATCCTTAAAACTCTCAAAATTAGTCTCAAACCCTCCCTTAGGAATCCAGGCCTCTAGTGCCTTAGGTTGTGCCACTTGGACATTAGCACCATACTTTGAACACTAACACCCCACACTAGTGTCTCAGTTTAATGATATTGTCCTTTTACTTATTTTTAGCCCCAACATATATATTTTCAATTCTAAAAACTTATTTCAAACCCCATACAAAGACCATATTAGTATATATACATGACTTTTATCCCTTTATTCACCAGATGGAAGTAAAATATAAGTACACATAAAAAAAGCTTAGAATAAGTTATGCATAATCAAGGTTATTAATCCCTAGTATACCCTATGTTTGCATACAATCATATACAACCATCCTCAGCTCATAATATAACTATTTTCAATCTCAAGCCTCACTTAAAACATTCAAACTAGAATTCATACTAGTCTCACTTGTACTTGCAGCAACACTTAGGTGGGGATAACTACATCAGGATTGATCCCTCCTCAAAGTATTGGTGTGTAGTAAAATATCATCAAAACAAGGTTTTTAGGATGTCCAGCCTACCCCACTAACTCCTTTTTATCATTGTGTTCATTTAAGCCCTTGTAAGCATGTAAACCTAGGGTTTTTTGAGTAAAATAGAGATACAAGGAAAAGTGTCAATTAGACAAACATGAAATTTGGATCAAAGATAGAACAAGACTTGATCTAAAAAACCCATAAATCATTTAGATAAATTATAAAAGAGGACATTATCACCAAAAGTGGAAACTAGTGCCACAACACTATTATCCAAGATATAATGCTATTATCCAGGAGGGTTTTAAATACCTAGATCATGTTTATAACACTTAGACCATTTCATGTATTAGATTTCAACTTCTATATCCTTTATCTTAGGTAGTTTCCAACTAAGTACTTCTTTGTGTCATCCACTGCTATTATTAGAAATATCAAATCAAGTCAATTCTTGCATATATTAGTGCTTGTATTTATTACATATTTTATAGCCTAATTTATTGTACTCAAACCCTTTAACAAACTAGGGATTAAACGCCATAACCCTTAAAATTTAAATCACCATCTTAAATTTTAGAAAGGAAATACCTATAAAATTTGCATGTCTTGGTCTCAGAACACTGACATGTTACTTTGAATAAGGTACTAATTTGGTTCTTATCCAAATTATTTGAATAATATTGGACATCAACCATGTTAAATCAATCATTAGTCAACATAATTAGGAACAATATACACAAATACAATAAATTAATGATGTTAAAAAAAATAATCGAATCAAAATTTCTCATCCCTATTTACAAATAGTTTACCCTTTGTCAACTCTTTGATTCTAGGCATGACTACTAGTATATTGTATTATAAATACATAAGTCAATTAAAAATATTATACCATGGATTTCATCATTATTTTTGTATTAATTGGGAATAAAAATAATAATATAATTTTTTTAACCAATCCATGTGTCTTTTAAGATACTTATGTTAGTTTCAAAATGGGTTACAAGGTAAATACAAAAATAAAATATGTTATTTACCTAGTTTATTTATCTAGAATTTGAAGTATTACATATTCTAGTAGGTCTTTTAATGTGGTTTGGCATAAAAGGCATGAGAACTAAATCATGCTAGACTCATAATTTACTTCCACATTTTCTAAGTTCTAACCATATATCATAAAACATCATACCTTGATACAATTAGTATAAGATAGTGATCTTGGTCATATGTCCTTATTTAAGAGTTAAACCCAAAAATTAGCAGCATTCAATTGTTATATGAAATCAATTGATGACATATATGCAATAAAAAATAAGCCAAGTTATAACTCACATCAGGAGGGAACCAAATAACAATAATAATAAATGTTAGGAGCAATAAGTTTTGTGTTTACATAGCTTCATACACATATAAATGGACAACACCATGTATGTTAGAATGATGTTTGCTAAGAGCATTATCAAATTTTTAATCTTTCTCCTAGGTGTTGTCTCTTTTGAAAATTAAGGGAGTAAATGAACTTTCAACATTAGAATTACTGAAATACAAATTAAAATAAACAAAATCTATTGCATTAATTAAAAAATCTAAATTCATTTTCTTGGTGTAAATACATTTTTTTTAAAACTCAAAAAAATTAAAACCCAAAATGTATTATTGGTGAACAATATACATTTGTTTATCTATTGTAACCTCTTTCAAGTAAAGGTTTTAAATTTTATTAGCATAGATTATAGCCTCTATCAATTGGACATCTCAAGATTGTTTGGAATATAATACATCATTTTTTTGAATTTTGAAATAGATCAATATAATTTATTTATATTTATAAATTTATAGAAAAAGAGTGGTTTGTGGTATTTGAAAATAAAAAAATCATGTGTAAATGTAAATGTTTACCAAAAAAATTACTTTTCACAGGCCATAAGAGTTTTAGTATTTGGACATAAATCAATTTGGTTATAAGTATTGGTTTAACTAAAAATAAAAAAATAAAGTGCATCTTGAGGCATTTCTAGTTTTACATACCTTATCAAGTTATGTTTAGAGATTTTTGGGCATTTTTTTTATAGAATATACCATTTGTGTGACCCTAACATTGATCAATTTAAAAATATGTGTATAAAATTGGTTATATAATTTGTATGCTAAGAACAATGAACAAGCTCACAATTCCTAATCTAATCCAATCTACACAAAACTTCAAGAATGGGAAAAGGAAGAACAAGATTCACATGCAAATATAATTTAAATACAAACAAGTTTATACCTAAATGACAAATGAATATTTCTCCCTTGTTTCTCACAATCTACTAATCTAACTCCATTTTTATATCACTATTATTACTTCCCATTATTCACAATTTTCCTATCACATCCTAACTTATCTCCCTAGGGCACCTTTAGACCTCCCTTATGTCATCTTATCAATATTATGCATCATTCTTCCTAATTAGGGAGAACAACATTAGTTAAGGTACCTACACACTATGTAGGCAAAACTCTATCACATAAGGTGTTTGAGGTTAGCTCAACCACTATTTTTGTATCCTTTATCTATGGCCACTCACCTTATTTACTATTGTCATTATGTCTATTCAATTCTTGAGATATAATCAATCAATCATTACATTTATCAATTAATTAATATTTTAATCATTATTTTCATTTCTCTTTGGCATGTGTCCTTGAATAGGATAAGTATAAATCTCATAACACCCATCTAATCAATCCAATCATAGCTCATATCTCTCCCATGCATGCATCCTTTCTCAAGACACATCCAAATCTTATCACATCATTATATCATTCAATCTAATCTCATAGCTCTCTTAGAAATGTGTTGTTTCAAGGGATATGTCTAGAATTCATCGCTTTACATGTCCACTCATTCATAATTTATGATTTCTTTCCTCAACTGGGGCACGTCCAAGGCCATGACATCATCCTCTTTGCTCCCTTGCATATGTCTTTTCTAATTTCATTATCAAATTTTTAGCTCAACCATTATGTTAATATTATTCTTCATCCTCACCTTTCACATCTATTACATTTCTTGTATCCATCCCAACAACTCTCTTTGTTTATCTACACATCCCACTACTCATTTCTATTTTAAGTATCCATCCATCTCACTCCTCTTTAAATGACCACTTGATTTATAATCACCCATCTTAACATGCTAATTTTTTCAATTGTTTTATTATTTGAAACACCATTACTCCTTTTAGTCATAATACCCTTTCAAAGAGGGGGAAATGTATACATATAAAATTAATCCATTTCCCCATCATTAGTTTTTTATTTGATAGGATAAAATACCTAGTTTTATAAGGACCAAGAACCATACTAAATTGTTATAAAAAAGAGTATCATGCCCCCAGGTCTAAAACAATAAAAAGAAATAAAATACTAGATAATAAACCCCATGGGAGGAAAAATAAAACACAAGAAAATAAATAGATAAAGAGGGGGGCCTTTTATGGTTCCTTCTCTTCTTTAGTCTTCTTCTTTGGTACACCCTACTTATTTTTATAAATTTTGTCCCTCATCCTATTACTAGGTCCTTCATTGTCATCTCTAAGAAGGATCATTCATGGCCTTTTTTGCCCCTAGTCCCTTAGTGGGGTTTTCTTGATGGGATTAAAGATGGGGATCTTAAGAGGGGGTCTTCATCATCTTCAATTGATACTTAATGTGAGTCATGTTCGCCTTGTTATAATGGATGAAATATTGGACAATCATGTCCACTTGCCTATTTAATGTATTTCATTCTTGTATGAGTCCTGCTAGATTCATCCTGATCTCATGAAATTTTTTGCTAAAAAATTCCAACTGCTCTTTATTATATTTCATTTCTTTTGACAAGGGAATTTTACCTTTCTTTGTAACCTCCCTAGAGGTTCCATAAGTTAATATAATTAATTTAGGTTTAGGGACAAATAGCTTTAAAGGGAGGTCACTAGTGGAGGTTTTGGAAAGGCTAGATTGGGGGGCACTGGTAGAAGGATGGTAGGATCCTGAAGTAGGGTCTTCTTTATGGGATTCCTCCTTAGAAAAGGACCCCCACATAGGAACCTCCCTACCCTAAAAGGTTTATCCATGCTTTACCAATAGTAGGATGAGACCTTGGTGCAGTATATGGTTTCATTCATTAACCTATTAGGCAAAAGAAATTCTCTCTAGAGACTTTAAGAGATAGAAGGGGAGACTAAATTTATGCCCCTAAAAGTGGTTTAATAGTAAAAAATGGTGGGAGAAAATTAAAGTGTGATTACCTTCAAGTGTTAGGTATTTCATCACTTGTAGGCACACCTTAGGTCATTGACATGGGAGGTCATCATGTGAGAACCCCTTCTTGTCTATTTTGACAAACTCGTTAGTGTGGAAGAACATCTAGAGTAGATCTTAATTTTTAGATTGGTCCTTGTATGTCTTTTCCCTATCACATGGCATGCATGTAGCTTCTCCTATAAACTCCTTCATGACCATGATTTTAACTCCTCTCATCTCCAGTACTCTCTTATTTCAACCATCAACAAAATCCCTTACAATATTAGTGTCATGCTCAATTATCCTCAACATCAATTCCATGATTCCACCCTACCAAAGCTTCTTCCAAACTTTATTTAAGCCCCACACTTAATAATAGGAGGTTAGTTCTAATCGCTCCATGTTTCCCCCCATTTTCACAATGCCTATGGACCTGAGGATGAAGTTTAGTAGGTTATGTAAAAGCTTAGTTTAAATGGTTTAAAATATACTTGTAAAACACGTTGCCTCCCTCTTTAATCAATAAACTCACCTCACTTTTTCATAATTATGATTCATAAGATTTGAAACCTATCTATTGATGAGAGATATATATGCATGTGTCAACTTAATTATCATCCTATCTTAGCGTAGTTAAATTATGTGTTTTATTATGTGTTAGTTGGTTAAAATATGGAGGCCTACTCCTATATTAGCAAGCATATCTACCACCCCATTCCCTTCATAGTAATTGTGGATAATTTATAATTATGTCATACCCCTCAAATTCTACTTAACATTATCAATAATATATTTTATTATATAGGAGGGGGTTATTTTGCCTTCCAAGGTATTTAGTATATTTAGGTAATCCCCCTCCATAATTATTATTTTTATCTTAAGGTTGGAGGTAAGTTGGATGCCCCAAAATTCTACCTTAGCTTTAGAAAGATGATTTTTCTATGTTCCCAAAGTACCTGTGAAGGCAATAATCAACATTCCCTTTGAATTCCTTATGTTTCATCTCCTACCTACAAGTCTTGGGTTTCATTTTGATGCTCCATCACAGTTAAATTTAGCCCAACCTTTAGGTGGAGTCTTCCATTTTGTGTGTTTTTTAATTAGATCTTTAAAGGGGGATCTCATTTTCTGAACCACATCCCAGTTTTTGAAGATTAATTTTGTTGAGGTAGGTCCTTGGTTTTTGTCTATAGGTGGGAAGGATTTCTAATTCTCAATGATGGCCTAGTAAAATGGATAAATATCCCTTTAGTTTTGTGCCTTTTATTTGACAAAAGGCTATCATTATGGGCTTTCCACATTCCCCCATCATTAGTAATTTCTGTTATTTATCACTAATTAAAATCATATTACTAATATTATCTAAAACATACTAATATTTACTCCATAATTCCCACCTCACACTAACCTTATAACATCCCTTGCACCAATTAATTATCCTATTAACACTCCACTTAACACTATAATAAACTTACATAATATTTTAGGAATTTCAAATTCATTCTCAACTACCTCCACATACTTCCACTATGTCTCTTATAAATCCTCCCTCTAATCATTTTATAATCATCATTAACTAATTTTAATGGATTCTAAAAAGATCTAAGCTTCCTAGAGACTCTCACAAAGATTCCTCTAGAATTCTTTACAAATTTTTAATTCATATAAAATTATTCCACTTTATATCTTCATCCTTCATGGATAAATTCCAACCATTGATCTCTCCCACCAAATCATATATAAACAACTAACTCCTATGAAAATTCAATATTTTAAATCCTTATAATTCTTGAAAAAATATTGTCACCACCTTGTCTCTATCATAAACCATCAAACATCCATTACTTTCATGTTGCTTAAATTTTGATAATTGAATAAAATGGGGATAAAAAATGAGGATACATAGTGAAAATGAAATAAAAAATGGACACACGATCCCAAAACATATGGTAAAAGGGTTTAAAATGTGGTAATGAGGGGTTAAATAGGAGGTAGCAATGGAGAAATATATTCATTTTTATTCCACCTCTTACCAATTTTTCTCTAGATTTGATGTTATCTTACCAAATGGAGATGGACTATGTGATACACCACTACCACTAAGGAGAGCATGTTAAGGAGCATATGTGAGACACAAATTGTGGTGACCTAATGATTACTTTATTTTTTTTCAATTTTGGCATTGAATAACATTAGTTAGGGGTCAAAGTAGGGTTAGATTGAAGTTAATATAAGGGATAATTTTCCACATAGTGATTTCATTGGCATGAAAAGTAGCTTTAATAATGTCAAACATGGATTTATGCTATGTATAACTGATTTCACATAAGTTATAGGTTTTTAATAACTTCATCTACAAAAGTAACTTTAAAAAAAGATATTTGGCTTTGTGATTGAGAAAAGAAACTTTGAAAAAGGATGTGTGGCTTTGTAGTCAAGAAAAGCAACTTTGAAAAAAGGTGAAGCTACTATGAAAATTTGTCATGAATGAAGTTGATTGTACCAACTAGTGGCTTTGAAAATTTTCTAGTATCTTTGAGCTTGAGATAAGTGCCTTCATAAAAAAATGAATCAGCTACAAAAATGGGAAAAAAATAAAGTTGTGTTGGGTGAAAATAGAATTAAAATTTCCAACAATAACTTCAAAGACACAACAAATAACTTAACGCTAAGGTGAAGAGCAAGTCTGAATTTACTCATTAGGTGGTTTTGAGGTCATAAAAAAAGATTTTGTATTAGGACAAGTAGTTTGTCCTCAAAAAAGAGTTGAAAAGATAAGTATACAAGGTTTGGTGATGCAGAATTGATGGAAGGGTGATGGGGGGATAATTAGTAGTATGATTTTTAGAGTGATATGAGTTGATAGGTTGACATTTGATGTTTTTAGGAGTGACTACTAGTTATTATTTCCCATGGATAAATTTTAGTAGTGATGTAGAGACACACAAGCTAATGGTATGTGATTATAACATGTTGGATCTAGTCAGGTTATATCATGCAACTTGATTTTCACTCATATAGATAGATAGAGACCTAATGAATACCTTAATAGAGAAATGACACTCAGAGATGAGAAAATTCCACTTCATGACTAGGGAGATGACTATTAATTGGGAGGATGTCTGGAAGATTTTTTAGATCCTAATTAGAGGGGATTGATTATTCTGGAAATCAAATAGCTAGATGGTTATGGTGTAGATATTAATGGGGAATATGATGATGGGATTGTATAGAGGCCAAATTGACTTGGATAGGTGTCTCTAGGGGGAGATGATAAACTATATTACTTTAACACTCATGGTTATTAGTAGTAGCATCTTGTTGCCTAACAAGAGTAGGTGGTTATTTCATATTCGATTAGGTGATGTGGTTATGAATATATTAGATAAAATGAGAGTATATTCTTAGGGACCTATGGTTCTATATAAGCTATACTAAAACTTTCACTTAGTATCATACATGGGGGATAAAACATCAACATATCCACATTAGTATAAATCTTGTTATGGGAACATATAGCCATAAACCAATATGTAAGGACACTATAATAAAGATCATTAGATGAGCCTGTATTATATGGATGGGAGATTATGATAAGGGATCACTAAGGATATGCAAAAGACTTATTATTTTATAAATGTGTATTAGACAAGTTGACTATAAATGGGCTTACATGGATGCCTTATCAACAAATTCATTGGAGATGGAGGGAGGGTGATGAGTATATGGAGTATGTATTAATGAAGTGTTATTTATAGGGAGACATGACATATTAATGGATAAGTATAGGTTGAATATATTCTAGTGGAATTTTCACATGTGACATGGGATTTCATAAGGGCCACATGTGTTTATTATAATTACCAAGGAGAAGTCACGATGAGGGCCAACAATGTAATTAGTGACAATGATAGTATATTTTGATGTAGTAGGTTACATGCAATGGTATTACTAGATAATTATTCATGATGCAGGGAGTGACAAGGGAGTATGATGAATGGTGGGCCTAGAGGGCTCTAGGGACAATATACTAACCTTTGGTACCCATGATGACATTATAGGATTAGATATGGGACATGATGGGGACCTACCCATAGAGGTGGAGACACAAGGATCTAGTACACATAATTTTGAGGTGGTAAAGGAGAGTTAGGTATGGATATGGGGATAGAGGGGGAACATATGTTTATGTAGCTAAAGTTGGGTGACTAAGAGATAAATATGGAGATAGAGCTTAGATAATAATAGATCAGATATTCCAACCCAAAGATGGAGATGAAAATGGGGATGGAGGGGATGGGTATGGAGATAGAGAAAAAAGAAGAGGAGGTGGGAGGTAGTAGGTGACTAAGATTTTATACTCTCCACTTTCTCAAATAGGTTTTGTAGAGGGAGGATGACCTTAAGGACTCTAATAGTAATAGTTAAGTATGATATGGAGAGAGTATTAGATACAATGGATGTCAAAGTGGGTAAAAATGAGGTTAAAAATTTAGGTCCATATAAATTATTAGAGTACCAGGTGTTGATAGATATTTTATAGAGAGATTGTATCAAGGGTCTTAGAGATATCAGGTTTGAAGATAGAGGTGGCTTGGTTGCAAATGTAATTATCCAAGTCACAAGGATATGTAGCTACTCTAAAGGCATAGGTGATAGATTGATGTATAGATATAGATAATTTAAGGAAAAATGTTACACATATGACATCCATATAGGACCATTTGATAAGGGCACATGCCTAGTTAGCTACGAGGGATGCATAGACTTAGGTTTTGGAGGTAGAGTAGGATGTTGCATAGGGTAGTTAGGCAGCACAGGGACTAAGACATATGGGTAGATAACTGATGAGGGTTGGATAAGAGGTTAAATTTTAAAATAGAATATATGATTTCAAATCTATTCAAAGGGTTACATCATTTATAAATATATTTTATTAAGAAGGTTCATCTAAGTCTTGGGCTCCTATATGATCAATGCATCTTTCACTAATTCTGCCACCTACAGATGGTGAGAGTTAGATGTGATAGGAGACATGTTGTATTGATGTATTTGAACATATATATGTTTATGATGTTATTTTATATATCCATTTTTTAACTATTCATATGCAATATTTTAATATGTATGATGATTATTTGATTTATGGATTATGTGTTATGGACTTTTATTAGGTGTTATGTGTTGTTTGATGTATTGATTGATGCTTATGTTGTGTAGGACCATGATGTATATTAATGATTTAAATATAGATACTATGTTTATGATTATTATGATGATGGATACTAATAGTGGTGATGCTCATGTGTTTTTATTTTCATGTCAGCTTTCTTAGATCATATATTGATGAGATGATGTTAGATTATGAAGTGATGTTATGTTAGATGATGATGTTTATGATGTTATAATAACATTTTAGAGATATGTTATGTGTTTATGTGGCATTGATTTGGATATATGTGATGTTATGATTTATTATATAGATTTTGATTATTAATTAGAGGATGATGATCATTATGTTAGTGTAAATGGATGATTATGATATATATGATATGATAATTAGATGGGTATGATTATAACATGATGATGTGGATTTTTATGTTTGGATATATTGATCAATATGTATTAAGTAATCCTTTTAAATATATCATTATTAAATATTAACCATGATACATAGACAACCATTATGTCTTCTTACCATAATGCATAATGGACTGATGCAAAAATATAAAACACAAGAATATTCAAGTAGCATTTACTGAGATACACCATTGGTATTGATAGACCAAAATGACATCATTAATTTATACCTCTATAAAAACAAAAGATAATATGTAAGCAAAAATAAAATAAAATAACAAAGGACATGACATTAACCATATACAAAGAAGAAATAAACACATAATGAATACATACGCAGACAAATCATAAAAGTCACACTTACATATGTACATTCACAATTATTATGTTCATTATAATTCAACCTTTTTCATGTAAAAAATATTAGGGATGATGGATGATAAAATCATAATTATTAACTTTATTGGATGCTCACTCCTAGGCCATGGTATATGCCATAAGGTTAGATGTGAGGATAGACACAATGACTTGTTGAATAGTGACAAGATATGGTGAGGTTGTAGGTTAAAATACTATATGGAATATAATGCAAGGGTGAGGAAATATAAAATTAGTGTTTGGGGATAATATAAATAAAAAATAAACTTTTACAAAAGGAAATTTAGATGTAGTATCTAAGAGGATAGGACTGATGAGAGATAAAGTGATATAGTGATGAAGGATGATAAATAATGAAATGGAATATCTAGATAGTTATCCAAGGATATTATTTTCATGTTTCTATATTATATTTAAGTACTCAATTTGAAGATTAATTATCATGCCAAATATTTTCCCAAAATACTTGTTGACATACACATTTTGAGATCAAGGTTAAACATGATGAATGACATGATGAAATGTGATGGAAAGAGGAGGATGGGATGTATGGACTACCCTTGAGTATACAAGGTAAATTAATGAGATTATTTTATACAAGTACATATCAAAAGTGATGTCAAAGATTGGTTTTCATCATCATGCTAATCCAAGGTGCTATAGAACTAGTTTTCACCATTGTTTTAATTTTTTTAAATATAAGACTATGAATAATGAGATGATAACATGGACATGTTTTAGGTGTATAACCTATTTAAGTGCATGATGTTCATCATATCATCCAATTCATAACCTTCTAAAGTATACATTTTTTATGTTCTTGAAACAAATTTGGTGATAATGATATAGGGTCTAAGCCAATTGGGTTCAAACTTGCCCTTTTTCATGATTAACATTTCTATTTCATGATTTTATTTAAGGAATAAATCACCAATTACAAACTCTTTTGGACATACTTTATTTTTGTACTAGTTATGTAACCAATTTTTATATGAATTTAGGTGATTAAGGGAATGAAGACACTTTTCATCCAAGAGTTATAGATCCTAAATTCAGGTAGTTTGATATGCTTCTTCATTGATGAGGCCTTGTAGGTAAATACATAGCGAGGGAAATTCAATCTAGACTAGCAAGATGGCTTCAACGTGACAGACAATTGAATAAGTAGTAACACTAATTGGATATGAATGTTTGCCTAGCAAGCCCATAAAGCATGATGTAGCTAAAGATTTCAATTACAACCAACATCATTGATAATTTTCTTGATTATTTTGATGATGGTTTTATTTATTGCCTCTACTTATCCATTACCCTAGGGGTAATACAATGTGGACCATTTATGTTGGATGTGGAATTATTTGCATATGGAATTTACATATTTATTATTGAATGGTTTTCCATTATCATAAATAACCATAGAGGGGATACCATAGTGGAAAATGATATGATTCAGGATGAATTTATAAATATAATTATTGGTGACATAAGTGAGTGTCATAGCTTCCACCCACTTGGTGAAGTATTAGGTGGTTATGATAATGTGCTTATGTCCATCAAATGAGGAGGGGTTAATCTTGCCAATGAGATCAAATCCCTTGGTGTAAAAATACAATGGAGTGGTTATAGACTATAGTTCTTATGATAAAGCATGAATTAAGTCTCCATATTTTTGGCATGCCATGTACTTCCTAATGTACTAACAAGTGTAATAATATGTAGTCAACCAATAATAACCAATTCAAAGGATATTATGATATAATACCATCCAAATGGTATGTGATACATAAATTCCATCATTAACCTCCTTAATTTATAAGTGGGACTTATCTAATTTTAGACATCTCAATAGAGTTTTGTCATATCCTTATGAATAGAGTGTGCTATTGAGAATTCTGAAATAAGAATCTTTTGGAATGAAATATTTACAATGATGCCAATTAAGGTTGGGGGGAAGGATATTATTATGAAGGTAATTGTATATATCTTGGTATAATGGGAGACTAGGACCAATTATTTTTAAAATGTTTTCTAATGCATGATTTTTAGGGGTTGGGTTTAAGATTTTTTCAACCAAGAACTGATGTTGATGTGTGTCTAGAGAAATGTCAAGTAGAGAACCAATGTTATCCGTTGCATCCATAAACTTATTTTTGTCTTGTGAAACCTACTCAAATGTGATATGTTAAAAGTGTGATTTAAGAATGTCATTCATGTGGTTGTAAGGAAAAATATTATCATCCTTCGTTTGTAAATCATTATTGACATGTTTTATTATAAGTTGGGAATCACCATAGAATTAGAAATGTTGGATATCCCATTAATGAGTGATTTGAATCCCCATAATAATCACCTCACACTCTACGATGTTGTTGGTGAAAGGGAAGGTGATTCTAAAGGTCTTGGGACGAGATCACCTTGAGGTGAAATATAAATTATACTAGCTCCTAAGACTTAGTAGTGAAGGAGCCACTAAACTAGAGCTTCCAAATGTGTGACAAACTAGTTGCTAGGATGAATTCATTAGGAAATAATGTGACCAATGGTTGTGTATCTGAAAAAGGGTCTTAGGCCAATTGATCTACCAAAACTTATCCATTAATTTATTTTTTATTGGCATACTTAATATTAAACTCACTAATAATGATTATCCATTTAGCCATTAAATTTTTAAGGGCTGATTTTGACATCAGATACTTCAAAGGATCAATCTTGGAAATGAGCTTGGGTTGGTTGTTTATCATGTAATGAAGGAGTTTTTAGGATGCAAAGATAACTATTAAATATTATTTTTCAATTGGGTTAAAATTAAGCTCAAAGGATACTAATGTTATGCTAAGATAACATATGGCCCTTTCTTTTCTATACCCATCATTTTGATCTAGGAGGGATCGTAAGGCACACTGAGTTTCTAATATATAAATAAGCAATGGTTTTCTTGGTGTTGGTGGTGCTAGGACTGGTGGATTCAAGTGGTACTATTTCAAATAATCTAAGGTTTTTTGAAATTATGGACTCCCATGATATTAAGTCCCTTTATTCAGAATATGAGTGAATGATTGACATTTATCAACCAATTATGATATAAAATGATAGATGGCCTAGATATTTCTATATGCACAATATTTATTAACTTTATCAATTATTGATGTTTTCTCTCTTATAGGTACCCATCGAGTCTCAATCTCTATAAGTTCATTCCTTAAAAGGTGCACTGAGAAAAGGGTTATTAGACCATTGGTGGTTCATAATATTATTGTTCTCTATACCACCACTTAAAACCAACACAAGTCCCTCCTATACATTTACCTAATCTTTGACACCTTCCTTACATGCTCCTCCAAGTAATTCACCACCTCAAATAACCCCTACTTAAGACACACATATTTTTACCATCATTCAAACATAATCAAATGGGTTGACCCTATTTTGGGAGTTGAGCATGTTGCAAAACTAAGTCAGTCTAGTTGACTTAGTTTGAGACTTAACTATTCGATTTCCATACAATTAGGTTGGCAGGGATGATTGTGTTGATTAAAATTCTAGAAGAGTTTAGGGTTAGATATAGATATATAGAGACATACTTCAACTCATTTATAATAGATATAATCATTCATTTTTGCTTCTTTATATGTTTATCTACCATTCTAATTGTGGAGTCATTGCTTGGGGTTTCATTATTTTTTGGAGAATAATCTTATCTTGTGGGAAAAGTCATTTATATGCATAGGAGAAGTCTTGTAGCCTAAATATGACCTATATTTTTTATCATTATGAACCACACCAACCTCTTGTAAATAACCATTAGTCAAGGGAGAGATTGAGACTCAATGGGTTTATTTTCAAGGTAAGTATTCCTAACTCTTACTCCTCTTTTGTTAGTATATATATTTTTATGTGTAATGTCTTATGAATGTATTTATCTCTCCATGATTAGGATTAACTCTACATTGAATTTAGTAGAGTTATTTTCATGTTTATTATTTATGTTTATCCCCCATTTTTACTACAAGCTTTGGTGAGCACTAGATTGGATTTACTTTACTTTGTTACAAACCATAAGACCTAGATAAGGTTATTAAGTGGTATTATTTTACTAGAGGATTTGGAACCCTCTATAATGATATTTTATGGTAAGATAAACCTTAGTTAGGTCTAGAAGATCCATTTGGTCATGACCAAGATTGTCTAAATGTACCAACAATCAGAATAGCTAGTTTGATTTATATTCTCTAAGTGAGGATTGATTTATAGACCAACTTCACTTTCTATTGTATATATTATGGTGAACCCAATATGAAAATAAACCTTGTAGGTTGTCCTTCATGATTTCATATATTTTTTTTTCTTATTTTTAAAATTTTTTATATTACTAGATCAAATCTATCGACTCAGTCTAACATTCTATGTGTAGGTTTTAAACATATGGTCGATCTGATAGACTATGTTTGGCTTTATGTAGGTCATTGTCAATTATAGACAAACTAGATTTATCTAATTGACTTGGTTTGATTTTACATAGATAGGTCTTTAGACTCAGTCAACCTAATCAACTTTGTTAGCACATTAAAAATCTTCATCTAGATGACATACTATAAAAACAACAATTAAACATTATTAAATCATCGGGTTCATTCTAAACAACTTAGTCATTTCATTTCTTCATTTTATTCCTAATTTTATAGTTTTAATGCTATAAAATTATAATTATAAAATAAAATAAGTCAACTAGATCCACTTAGTTCTATAGTTGCTTCTTTCCTAAGAGACTTAGTTGACTTGTTTAACTATGTTTCTTTGGCCTATTATTTAATAGACATAATCGATCAATTTGATCATGTTCTATATTTTTTTCATAATTGATTAAACTAATCAACCTTTTAATCTTCAAGAAAAATTAATTAACTCACATTGGGAGTAATTAATACATCTTTCATTTTTTTGCATGCTTTCTCAGAGTAGTACACATACTATAGCTAGAAAAGTTTAATTTATCAATTTAGTCACATTAACTTTTATTTTATTCACACACTACCAAATCATAAAATATAAAAAAACATTAAAAAATTATACCCAAGGTATAGCTACTTGGATTTCATGACCAAGGTGGAAGTCAACTCAGTTTTCTAGCTACGTATAAATATATGGTAGATGGTATATATTAGAAAAACACCTGATGCCCTTATCATCATGAGATTATAAGTGAGGGGGTAGGCCCTAATACCAAGCTAGTACCATCACCAATATATATCCCTTTTAGCCTTCACAACCTAAAACCAACTTTAGCTTACCTCTTTCTAGTTCCTTTCTAAAGCCAAATGCCTTATCACATTTGTTTTTAAAGTTATACTATAAATTATTTAGGAATGACCACATAGATTAGCATTTCTATTTTTTAGCATTTTTGCTTGCTCTTTGTCAATTGTATGTTGTATTGTAAAACTTGTATTAGCCAGTGTCAACATAATATTTATGTTGTGTGTCAAAACTAGATCAACTAGGTCAACCTAGTTGCATGTGTGTTTATTTAAATTTCTCTATTATTTAACACTTTATTGTCTAGAGTCATAATTGTCAAAACCTATCTTTACCCTCAAAAAATAGTAGACCCATTTTACTGTGTCTCTTATTGTTTTCATTTCCATAGAACACATTCATTCTGTCCAACCTAGTCTCTCATAGGCTAGTGTTTGTACCCTTATATAGAACATAGTCATTATGTCTGACCCAATCTCTCATAAACCAGTCTCTATTACTTCCCCATAGAACATAGTCAACCTATTTGGCTATGTCCTTTTTTAGATATTCTATAGGTATTCCTTATAAACTCAGTCAACCTGATTGACCCTATACTACTTAGATGATTCATTTTTTTATTTTCTTCTAAAATCCTATTTAGTTGATTGTGTACTACCTAGTTGATTCAGTTCTTTATCTTGAAATCTTGCCTAGTTGATTTAGTTCAATATCTAGCTAACTTTGTTTTAATATTTCACCTTTTCTCCTTAGTCTTAGATCCTCATTCCCAACATAATTCAATTCCCTATTAGAATATTTTTGGATAACCTTAATCATTTTAGATGATACATGTGGTATTATTTCCTTCCTACCTTTGTTACCCAATAGGATACTCACTCTTGGTGCACCTTCTCTCACCCTTTATCTCTAGACTATAATATGGTTCAAATTATCTGAAATGATGAGACCAATAGATTAGATCTATTTCACACTTCTCAAGACATATCTCTCTCTAAATTACCTTATCACACTATAGGGGAAATTTAAACAAGTTTAACCAATAACCCCATAAGAAATTATTTAAACACCAATAATTCTCCACCTAAAAAATCTCCACCCAAAAACCCATCCCCTAATACCAATATAGGTAATGCTCCTCCTACCATCTATAACAATCCATCTTTAAACATTAATAATCCAAATCCACCAATTGACACCATGTAAATTCTTTCACAAACAGTTTGACAAATGAATATTATGCAAACTTCTAATACTTCTCAAATGATGCAAATGTAAAATCATTTATTAAACATGACTAATCAACATCTTATTATTTTATCTCAAAATAACCAAAATTTTATCCCTCCACCTCTTAGAGACATAATGGGAAATATCATTCCCCAACCCCTTATGCATAACAATATGCTTCAAATATTCAAAATTAACCTTTAGCTCTCTTCATTATTTCTATTGATATTATAAATATCTATCCAACTATTAAATATGATGGGACTAAAGACCCTACATCTTTTCTTAAAGCATTTGGTAATCTCTGCAAAAAGTAGATTCAAATAAATACCTTTGTTATTACTAAACTTATAGTCAAAAATTTTACTAGAGATATATTAGAATGGTATAATCAACTCCCTCAACATTCCATTAGGCAACTAGAGGATTTAATCAATCCTCTAGTAAAAGAATTTCAACACAGTGATCTTCCTAAAAATTGTCTTAATAATTTTATCAATGCTAAACAATCCCCTTCTAAATCTTCTCATGAATTCATTAAATAATGTAAATTGTTGGCTCATAAAGCCAATCATAACATGAATGATGATAATCTATTCAAACTCTATATACCTGCATTAACACCCTCACTTCAATATAAGGTTCAAAAAATTTGTCCACAAAATCCAAATGATGCAATTGATCAAGTTAAAAGACAATATTTTCTTATGAAATAATTTGATCCAAATCATAAATCCCTCAAGGGATCTTTCCAAAATTCTACTAATACAATTACTATCAATCCTCCTCAAATAAACACATGAGTAGTCAAAGTGGATAACCCCCTTGCTTACCATACACCATTAATAGTTCAATAAATGAATCAAGTATTATCTCCCTCTAAACCTTTCACCTATCATAATGATACACCATTTTATACCCCTAACAAATTCTACTGGTTTCATGTTGATGTAGATCATTCTCATAAAACATGTCATGGGATCCTTAAATTTATTATTTTTTTATGTTAGGAGATACATTCAACCATGATGCTATGATCAAAATACATCATTGTGATTATGTTAAAGCCTCTCAAAAGAAATAAGTTACCAAGCCTTCATCATCTAACCCTTAAACATATTTCTCTACTTCTAACCCAAAACATTCAAATGAATATATGTGTTCAATTGATCATGATTATGACCAATATTATATCAATTCTTAATATGTGAATACAACCAAAGTCAATTATAGATGCAAACCTACCCATAAATATCCTATCACTAAACCTAAAAAACCAAAAACTAAAGAATAATTGCTTAAATAAACCACACTACCACTACCATACCTTATAAACCAAATGAGGAAACACTCCCACAACCTGAATAGGCTGAACCTCAATCTAATTCTCCTATTCTTATGAAAAAATTGTAACTCATAAACCTTGTGTTAGTTCTTCATCGTCTAAATCACATTGAAATTTATTGGAAGAAATCAATTTAATGCCTTATAAAATACCCCTCATGGAGTTAGTTCATACTTCTCCATATCATCATAAATTCTTAATGCAATAATTACAAGACATTGAAAAACCACCATCCCTTTATTTAGAAAAACCTCCTAAATACCCTTCACTTATAAAAGTACATACTATTGAAAATATTTGTACCTCTTCTAAACCTTCCATATAATTTCTTGAAGAAGACACGATTAATGATGAAATTATTTTTCTAGCAAAGGATCCACATTTATTCTTTAAAATCATAATTAATAACATCCATACCTAAAAATTCTTTGTATATGAAGGCTCAAGAATTAATATTACCTCCCTTTAGCTAATTCAACAAATTTGATATACCAAATATCACCTTAAACAAACTTGTTTCACATGTTGAGGACTTGATAAAACAAATAAAAAACCACTTGGTTATATTTGGATCCCCCTCACTATTAGACCCAAGACCATATGTACCAATCTTATGGTCCTTAATTTACCACTATGTTACAACATGCTCCTAAGTTGTCTATGGACACATTGTATGAGCTCTATTACCTCCTTAGGTATTTAATGTATTAAATTCATTAATAATGTAAAATACTAAAAACATGAGGTTTATCCTAATCCATGGAGTATATAACTAACAAACCCCAAGTCCCACTATTAGATTCCAACCACTCCACACATTAATAGTGCACCTCTACCTAAATTTGTTAACATGAATCTAGATTTACAAGTCACTCTTCCCAATTTTGATGATCATGAACCTAATGACTTACAAAATACTTGTAGTACCACTATATTACCTCCTTGAATTTTTGAAGTGATTTCTCCTTCTTTACTTCTATGTGATCGTATTATCCTTCTAATTGATGATATGACTGAAATTCCTCCTCCTTGTAATGCATACAAAGCTTCTTACACAAAAGATGATTTCACGATGAGTATGGAGTGGCCAAATTATTTCAAGATAATTTAACAAAGTCTCCCCAAAAATTTAGTGACTTAGGTTCATCCACCTCTAATTATCCCACAGAAATAATTGTATGCACTATTTCCCACACATATGATGACAATTATATCATGGCCCAAACTTAATCATGAGACTTAAATTTATAATTCTATCAAAATACATGCCTTCAAATATGATGTATATGTCATTCACATATCAATTGATATTAAATTAGAACCTAAAAGTCATGTATCTCCCATTAATCCCCCACTATTAGACACCTTATGGGTACTTGAACAAATCTCAACTCTAGAAAATTCAAAAACTTATGACCCTTCTACATTATCTACATAACCAAGAAATCTACCAACTTTTCTTCCTTATCATGATTATATACACACCAATAAGGCTACCCACCTAAATTTAATTAAAATTCCATCTTCAACACAACCTAACACAACCATCACTAATCTGGTTAAATCCACTCCACCTAAAATTACCTTAGATTTTAAAGCCACATATGTATGACAAATACATTCTAAGTATGATAGTAAAAGTAATAAAATAATTGATATCAAAGTATATGTTAAATACTATGGACCATTACCCATGCTCCCTAGTGATGAAGCCATACTTGAACTACTTCATGCTATATAACCTCTACTTCCATGATAACATCATGAACTTAGAAATTTGTTCAAGAAAATTTCCTTGTTTTAATAATTTCATTTCTAGTGTGGATTCTAAAATAAATACTATTGCTTATCTTCCTCACGCTCCATATAATTTCCAAGATGGAAATGATATGCTCATTGAAGAAACCATAAAAATAGAATATAGTACACCAATATGTCATTGACCTATCACTATCTCATAGGAATTCACTCCAATAGAGCATGATAAATTTATCTTATTCTTTGACAAGTATCATGAAACTTTGCTTGGTCATATGAATATATGCCAAGTATTGATTATTGCATCATTGTATATAAGATCATCACTTACCCAGATGTAAAACCTATTAGATAAAAAGAACAAAATTTTATACCTAAAATTTCTACCTTACATCACAAAGAAATCATTAAACTTCTGGATGCCAAATCCATCAAACCTGATGACTAATTAGAATGGGTATCAAACATCATTCGTATTTGTAAAAAAGTGACCATGTTCATTCATATATATAATGATTTTTGTAATCTTAACTTAGCATGTCCAAAAGATAACTTCATCGTAACTTGAATAGATGTTATAATCAATTCCAATACTAGATATGAAATTTTATCACTTATGGATAGTTTATTAGGCTATAACCAAATTCACATAGCTCTTGAAGACCAACATAAAACAACATTTACTACAAAATGGAGCACCTATTATTACGTTAAAATTCCTTTTGGTATTGAAAATGCTAGAGAAACCTATCAAAGTGTAATGACCCACATCTTCCATGATCTTATACACAATATAGTGGAAACCTATGTCTATTATCTCATTGCCAAATCTATGAGTCATACAGTGCACCTCACCAATTTAACTATCATATTAGATTAACTAATCAAATATAAAGTTAGACATAACCCATAAAAATGTGTATTTGGAGTTACATCTAGTAAAATTTTAGGGTTCTTAGTCTCTCTTTAAAGCATTGATGTCGATCCATCCAAAATAAACTTTATCATCAACATGCCTATTCCTCATTCCATTCTTGATATATGTAATTACCTTAGAAAACTTGGGGTAATTCGATGATTCATCCTAGAAATGGCTTACCATATATATTTTTTCAATTTTCTTCTCAAAAGTAGAACATGATTGCCTTGTTATCTGTTTCACAACTAAAAATATCCATAATTATATGCTCTACTAGAACACTTACATCAGTTTTTACTCTAACCTGCTTCATCATTTCTTTTCCAAAGAATTTTTACCTAGAGATAGAATTAGAAAATGGATGGTTTTCTTGATGGAATTTGACCTTTGAATTGTTACACAATTTTTTTTCAAAGGATAAGTCATCACTGACTAACTTGTGGTGGCACTTCTATCAGCTACAAATCACCTTCAAGATAATCTCCCTGATGAAAACACTCTTTATATTAAAGGTCTTAACCAAGATATCTCTCTCAATAATTATTTTTATAATTTTATTGGTGATCTAGAAGTAAATAATTAAAAAGATACCAATATCACTCTTGATATTACTAAACCCAAATTAGTTATCGAATAACTAACTAAAGTTAACATTGATTTACATGAAGACACCTAGACAGTCCACTTTGATGGTGTAAAATACCTCCAAAGAAATGGTTATAACAAACCCACATGGTAAGATCATACCTTTAGCATATCTATTAACTTTTGATGTCACTAAAAATCATGGCAGAATTTGAATCTATAATATTAGGCATGAAAGAAAAACTCAACTTAGGTATCCCATATCAACACACATTCAGTGACTCACAACTTATCTGTCACCAGATTAATGGTGATTATCAATGTAAAATAAAAAATATAATTACACATCATCAAATGGTTACCACACTTGCCAAATAATTTGCTTCTTTTAACATTGAAATAATTCCAAGAGATTAAAATACCATAGTTGATTCACTTGTTTCGTCAACATCTCTATGTCACCCTCATCAAGTACATTCCCAATATATCATCCAAATCAAAAAATCACCTTATTATATTAAATCAAATAATTCACTCATATGTCACATTGAGGTTATCACTATTTGATAAAGCCCATGTTATAAAAACATAATTTAATTTCTTGAACATCAAACTTATCCTCTAGACACAAATTCTCATGAAAAATCTTGAATATGTAAACAAGCTTTAAAGTATGTGTTTAAATACAACACCCTTTAATATTTTAATGCATAAAGAACCCTACTATTATGTGTACTATAAAAAAAGGTCCCTAATCTCCTATAACAAGCACATGGGGTAATTTTGGTGGTCATTATAACGGACATGCTACAACCCACAAATGCTTATGTATGGGTTAATTTTGGCCTACTCTAGAAAAAGGTGCTATTAATTTTAATAAAAAGTGTAATATTTATCAACTCCATGATGATCTAATATACTCACCACTAGTTGAGTTCTAAATAGTGGAGTCTCATTGGCCATTCTCTATGTGGGTATTAAACCTCATTAGTAAATTACCTTGATCAAAAGATAGAGAAGTCTTTATTATTACTACTAATAAATATTTTACTAGATGTGTAGAATCCATGCCTTTTTTTGATGTCATGGGAACCACTATTTCAAAATTTATTATTAACTAAATCATTTTTCATTTTGGATTTCCCCATACCATCATCTCTGACAATGGTGGCAATTTCAAAAATAAAGACATGAAACAATTATGTACCAAATTTAATATTTCTCTCAAAATTTCCACACCTTATGATCCTCAATGTAATAGCCAAGTAGAGGCTACTAAAAAAATTATAAATAAAATCTTACACAATATTATTTAAGAGACTGGTACTAATTGACACTTTCATTTATATCTCACACTTTGGGCTTATCATACTAGTATATGTATTGCCACTAGGGAAACACATTTCTCACTGGTATATGGTTCTAAATCAGTATTACCATTAAAATTTAAACTCCCATGTTTACATATATCTCTTCATGGTATAATTCTTGATGAATAATTATGTGAAGCTTATCATCATGTCTTATACTTTCTTGATGAACATCATTTAGATAATTTACAACATAACAACCAATACAAGGCTCTCATTGCTAAACAACATAAAAAAGGGTCAAAACCCATGCATTTAATATTGGTGACTTAGTCCTCAAATTATATTATACACATGACAAAATAAAAATATGCCCAAAATTGGTGGGGTGCTTACTTTATAAAAGGCATTCTTGGTCCTAGTACTTATCTTATACAAACTAATGAAGGCCATGTTTTTAAATAACCCACAATTACACAATTTTTTAAGAAATATTTTGCTTAAATATCTCCCTTCTTTTTCATAATTCTATATACTATCCTACTAATAATTTTTGTAGGATATCTCCAATGATCTCTCTTTTTCAGTAGTCTAATCTATACACAAACCTTGGTCCCCTTCTTCAGTCTTTTAGATTTAATTTATCACTTTAATCTAATTCATGAGTTGCATTATAATGTTGTGGATAGGACTTGGTTTTCTTCTTGAATATGTTTTCTTTCATATATACATTTTTCATGATTTTTCTCTTTGATCATAAGTTTGTTCCTTTACAAACCTTTTTCATTCTTTCTTTCTTTTATGAGTTGCAATGTACGACCATGGATAGGACTAGACATTCCTCATAAATACCAATACCACATTTTTCATCTACTTAGGTTTATGTTTTATGAGTTTCAGTGTAAGACCATGGATAGGACTAGGTTCTCTTCATAAAATGTATATATTATTTCAAACCTTTTTGAAAACCAAGTATTCTTTTTAGAATGTTAAGAAATGGGTAAAATTTTGTGGTTCCATATTCTCAACCTTATGTTAGCATATATTCCATACACTTTCATATATTATTATGATAAGGAATCGTACTTGTCATTTTATCCATTTCACATTGTCATATTTTTTATGACTTGAGGCAACTCAAATTATTTCATGTTCATTCCCCTTGATCTCCCTTAATTTCATTCCACTTTGGATAAAACAAATTCCAAGTCAAAATAACACTTTTATTTAACATGAATAAATAAGACTCTTAGACGACATGCTCTCTAAGTCCCTTTTCTTAACAACCAAATTCAAAATTTGCAAATGATAGTCATTTTTAGCACCCATGTTTGGTTATCTGAATTTATATGGAGGAAGAATAAAAAAAGCCATCAACATGTTAAAATCAAAATCATTTAAACAAAAGTAAATTATCAAAAGGTAATATAAAATCAAAAATTCAACATCACACCAAAATACATGATTCATAGCACATCTCCTATTCCTAATCAAAGCTCAACTCCATAGTTGGCCTCATAATAGAGCCAAGGTCCATTAAGATGTGGTAGGCCAGTAGATTAGGATAGGATAATTCAAAATTATCTATAGTACTACCTATTTTCTCACATAAGTACCCAATCTTTGTACTAGACTGAAAACTCTATAAGGAATCCTAAATAACAGAGAACAAATGATGGGAAGGTAAGTCCATTTTAATTTTAATGCATATAGCCTTCATGAGATGATATTCATACTTAATTTTGATAACCCAAGATTTGTGTGGTTAGAATAAGTTCTTCAGAACCCTCAATGTCGAAAGTCTTCTTATTTTGACAAAACTTAATTTTAGTGTCTTGAATTTGATAAAGAGTCTCTCTACCTTAATTTTTCCTACATCTCCCCCACCACCCACTTTATTCCCCCCTTGATAGGCAAGTTTGACTCTAAATCTATTTCCCCGCTTCTATATTCCCTCTTCTTTACATCTTACAACATGTTAACCCTACTTTGTTTTAGTTTTATCTATCTTTAGAATAAGATAACATGCTTGAGTGACTATAGATCATTATATTTACACCATTGCTTTACATTTCTAGAATTACCTTGGTTTTATTTAAAACTTTAAAACATTCATTATCATTCTTTCTTTATATAACTATGTTTGTTTCTCTATTTTTGTACTTTTTCCATTATTGAGTGAGTTTTGATTATTACTTCTCACTCCCCAACGTTTTTTTTAATATATTTTCATAATTTTTCCATTATTGAGTAAGTTTGGATTATTACTTCTTACAGACACCACATTCTAGCCACAACTAGCTTCAAATTGATTTCTACAAAATAATGTAAATTCAGCCTAGGAATCATTGAATGCCCCAATTTTGTCTGCACATCAGATATTAGTGCTCAGAATCATGTCGAGGCATCCTTATTTTGGGTATTATCCCTTAAACAATAAAAACCTCTCATGGATTTATCTCTAGTCAACTTATGACCTAAAAATATGGTAGTTTAGCTTTTAGGCCCATTAAATGGGGTGCTTGATAAATTTAAAGTACTACAATGCTAAGTAGAATGAATGAATTAATTAATTAAACCAATTTAAATGCTTAAGTGAATTATCCATGTATAATTAGTGAAAAAAAATTAAAAAGGAAAAATTCAATAAAAATGAGGTCATGATGACATCATCATCCTCAAAGTCAAGGAATTGGAAATATCTCCCTAAATGCAATAAATTCAAAAATGGAGAGTTATGTTTAATAAATGAGATTTGTATACTAAATATTAATTACATGTCCCCTCATTAAATCAACTAGGGTTAGCCTTAACTTAAATAGGGTTAGTTTGAATTCAACTACAATTAATTCTAACCTAAATACACTTGGGTTAGAGTTAGTTTTAGAGGCTATAAGTACAAGGCCTCACCCATTGATAATTAATCTCTTTTAGTGTAAAGTTTATCATGAAAAAATATATGTAAATATTTTAATATTTTAGTGTTACCATGCCAATTTGTTAAGCTAAGCCAAGCCAAGCCAAAGTCAACCAACATTACCAAGGTGATAAGGAGAAGTGGATCAAGGGAGCTTCATTGATAAATATTTTTTGATCACATAACTGAGCATACATCATTTCATTTATAAATTAAACCACTTGTTCTCATGGAAGGTAAACTTACTTTTTTTGCTTTCATTTGGTAGTTATTTGTTTAGTTCTCTATCTCCTTGAGTGTCTAGGCTAGAGATGTAATTTTTTAGTGTGTTCATTTTGATTTGTTTTTCTTGATTAACATGATACTAATCCCCTCTTTTAATTATTTTCTTGATCACATAATGGTACACCCCACAAAAAAAATTCATATGGCCTCTTCAGATCCTTTACTAATATTTTTATTGCTAATTTTTTGATTTAATGACCAAAAAGTTGAAAAATTGAAGCTCACAGATGTTACACAAAGACATGTGGTTTTTCACATGATAGTTGTGGTATTGCTCTATGGATATGTGGTATTTCACATGTAGTTTTGTAGGTTAGTTGTAGTTTTACACCATTAGATTTTGTTTTCCTTGATAAATGCAATTTTCACTTGATATATGCATTATTTCACTTCCTATATGAATTATTACCCTCGTAATATGCATTTTTTCACTAAACTAATATATTTTACAAGGTAACATGTGGTTTTGACTTAGACATCTGGTATTGACCCCATGAAGTGTGGTTTTGTAAAAATAGTTGTGTTTTTATAGAGAAGTGAAATTTTTAGCTATACAAATGTGTTATTACATTTAAAATATGTGGTTTTGCTCTATGTAAATGTGATTTTGCATTAATAGTTTATTTTATTTACTAAATTGTTGTTTTAAAGTAACAATTATGGTTTTACAAGACCCAAAGGCCAAAGAAAGAAGTTTTTAGCACTTTAAATCTTCAAATCACATTTACATTTGGTGCTTAAAAATTATTTAGTAAAATTGTTTTTATTTTTCAAAGTTGATGAATTAAGACAAATCCAAGGGGATAAACTTCATCTCACATTTCACTTGGTGTTTTAAAATGAACACAACTTAGACTATGTTCTTAAGATATTTTTTTATCATTTTTTGTTGTGTGTTTTTGCAAACTAGACTTAGTGTGTATGCTCTCCCCCCATCCCCTTAAGGAAACTCAGGTAACCAAAAGTACTTTGTCCATTACTTTTATCACTTAGTCCATGCATACAAGAAATGTCTCAAAGGCACTCCCTAATATTTGAGTGATTTGGGTGGTCCTAAAATGACCTTTAAAGTCTTTTTATATGCTTATTTATTGCATCTTAACTTTTGGACAGGATTTCATCACCTCCCCATAAGTTTTTTAGGGAAGTGTTGACTTAGGAATTCATATCCTGGCATCATTTCAACCCCACTCCATGGTGGGGTGTATAAATTGAGCTAGTGAATCACTAGGATGTTTGTTTGAGTGGTTAAACTAACTCTGTTAGTGACTGTTGCCCTCAAAATAATAGCTTAATTTAAACATCACACTACAATTAGTAATTGATGGATGTAGTAGTTATAAAAAAGATACGACCTTTTTATAACCAATTAGCTTGGATCCAAATGATGTGTTGTATCCTAATGTTAATCACATATATCATACCCTTTATAACATGAAAAAAATATAATTTTTAGATAAACCACACTTGCCATAGAAATATTTTCAATTTAAGATGAGTATCCCAAAGTTCCATGTCATCATACAAACTCTTGAGAGAAGGGGCCTAAAAACCCTAATTTTCATGTGCATCTATTTTTTTTGGATTAACAAATTATTTCCTCTCAAAAAAGAGGACATAGATGGAATTTGACAACACAAAATGAACTTGTTAATTTTTAGGAATAAGACAATACACTTAGGTGTTTTTGTGTCTTTTCATTTTTCTTGAATTGTTTTAAATCCAAAATTATTTTGTTTGTCAATAACCATGTCCAAATTAAGTCATGTTTATACACCAATTTTTACTTAAAAAGGTGTTATTTCATCTATTTGATACCACACTTTTCCTTATACATTTCCAAAACATTTGTGTGTGTGTTACTTGTTTGAAATGGGCATAGTTGTGCTACCCATTTCACCCCAAGTATTTACCTTAGAGTTTTTGAAACAAAACCAATTGGCATACCTTTTGAGTGAGATAACATCATTATGCTACTCATATTGTTTCAAAGACCTTTTGCTTTGTGTCAAATTGATTTCAAAATAATGTATGCCTTTTGGTCTATGATTGGTTTCATTATACCATCCATTTTGGCATAAAAAGTTTTTTATTTGAGAACCCAAGTCTTCTAAACCAAGTTTTAAATTGGTCTTGTGAAATTTAGATTCAAATGTTGATTGGTTTATGCCTATGCCTCACTGAATTTTAGCTTAGATGTTCACCTCTAACTTTTAAATTATGCAACTTGGAATAATTCCATACTTGCTTTGAATATATTTTGTGCCTAGATTTTGGGAGTGGTCTTTTTTTGTGTGCCTCACATCTCTTTTGTTGCTTAGAACTAAGGTCAAAATTTTCTCTCCAAGTAAAACATTAAGCATGATTAGTTTACATTTGAGTCTTGCTCATCACTTGGACTTGAATGTTTTAGTCATTTTTATTATTTTTACTTGGAATTTATTTTACCAATTAGTTTTAGGCATGTGCTTAAGGTCCAATGTCTTTTACCAATGGTCAAGTTTGTGTTTGAATTTGTATGCCTAGTTTGAGTCCAAGTGTTTCAAATTGTTAGATTAATTTACCTTGTTGTTTTACCTCAACCTAGTGTTGTTTCAAGTCTAGCTTTGTGCCTTTTTCCCAATGACCTAGCAACTTTCCCTTTCATGTTTGAGACTTAGTGTGTTTTCAAGTCTATCTTTGTGCCTTGTTCCCAAATACCTATAAAATTACCTTTTCATGTTTGAGACCTAGTGTGTTTTCAAGTCTAGATTTGTGTCATGTTTCCAAAGACCTAACATTTACCTTAGTTTATATATTTCATTCACACACATTTTGAGCCTAGCTTTGTGCCTTGTTCCCAAAAAACTAACAACTTTTTATATTTTTAGACCTAGATTAGAGTTGTTTGAAAAACTTTGATAAAGAACCAAGATTCAAAACTTATCATTCACTTGACCATTTGTATGAAATACATTTGATGTTAGACTTTTAAGAAAATTTTAGACTAAGTTTATCATTGACAATTTTGGAGAAAATAGCTCTATTCTTAGGCCAAGTTTTTATACCAAGTTTGCCTTTAGACCAATTTTATAGACATACCATGTTTAGAATATTTTCCATTTAAACCATATTTTAAGAGTTTGTAGTACTCTAGACCTTTTTATTCACAAAACATTAGTTATTAATTTCTATATGCCTCACTACACTCATAGTGGAACCATGTACAATCTAGATTATGATACCATGGTCATGAATGATAACTTTATTCAAAACCCATATGGTGATCATGTAGTTTGTGAGATAAATCCCTATCCTCTATACATTGATCAATATGTAGAACAAATCCAAGATATATTAGCACACTACTTGGTTAACACACCTCCCTATTTAGGGTAAGACCAAGAGTAAATAATGAAATATCTTGTTAATATGATATTTTTCATTGAACAAATCTAAGTCTAACCATATTATGTAACCATGTTATCAACATATGACCCATACTTATTTGATTTTCACTTTCATGAAAATAAGGATGACATTTCAATCAGATCCATGGAGGTAGGGGACAAATTTATAGCATACTTCCCCCATGAAAACCTACCTAGTCTAGTTAGAGTGTTGAAAAATTTATCTTACACCCAATCTATTAAACATACCTCTAGTAGTTAATCTCAAGTGATCATGTCAGTTTCATACCAAGATACATTAATGTTTTCAAGAGAAAAGGGTCCCATAAAGGACCAATTCACATAAATACAATAAGCATATCAAACCTACCTTAACCTAGCATGAAATTTCAATGCCATGACCATATCAAATGCTCCTCTCATAGAGTTAACTCCTTCCATAGGAGTACTAGTTGATTCGATAGGTCAAGATAATACATGTGTAGACCCATTTTACCAAATTACTTTGATATGGGACATGTTCAATGCCCCATTTATTGAGGAACTGACTATGGTTTCCACTCAAGATAATGCACAAAATATAGTGGATAACACATAAGTGTCTTCCAATCATAGCCAAGGTGAGATAAATACACCAAAAAATAACCCTCAACAATAAGTGCCTCTAATCAATACCACAAGTGGCTCCCAATATCTAGGGAAAGGAATGCCTACTTCTCAACCACAGTAGATTACTCCCAATCCTCAACCAATTAATTATTCAAGCACACAATAATAGGGGGTAAGTAATCAAGTATCTACTAATGTTTTTCCTTAGTACTAAGTGACGAATGCTAACCAACCTTAATAGGTGATATCTAACATTCCATGACAATAGGCATACTCCAATTTATCACCGTAGTAGAGGCAGAACACTACACCACCTCAATAGGGAGAAACAAATTTTCTACCTCAATAAGTAATGATAAATGTACCTCAATAGTTGTATACTAATGTACCTTTACAATTACAAATATTTTCTAATCAACAACATATTTATATTGGTCAAAGATAAATGCCAAACACCCAACACTTACATCTAGTTCACAATAAGTGTTTTCACAACCAAGAGGTACCAATGTCTAACAAGTACCTATTAGGTAACCATTGCCTTTTACTCAGCAAGTTCCATAGATCCAAAGATAAGGCCTTGGTAAAAAATAAGTTCTATTTATTTATCCAAGTTTAATTAGTTAACAATAATTCCCTGCTCAACCTTAATAGGCATAGTATATTCAATAGAGCCATATCCTTCCATCATAACTCTAATTCCCTCAAACTCAAGGCCATATACTAAATCTAAACTAGGATATTTATCAACAACACACATAATATCAAAAGATACATCCCAATCCATAGATGCATATTCTTGGTCAATTCACCTATCAAACCAACATTTCAAAATAAATCATTCCTCCATTATACCCTAGCCACGGTAATCCACCTTTGACCACCCAACCCCAACCAAGTGTGCCATCCAGTTTATTGGTCCAAGAACTACAACAAATGAAGGAATGTGATTATTTCCATTCAAACATGAAAGTAGACCAAAAAAATCAAATTGGATGACATATGTTCATACCCATTTAACATGGAGTATCTTCGGATACCATTTCCTCTAGGTTATGAACCATAAAATTTTCAAAAGTACAAGGGTAAAGGAGACCCTAAGGCACATATAATAGAGTTCTTTGTTTCTTAACAACTAGTGTCCTATAGTGACATTTATCTATTCTCTTTTTTTCCTTAAATTCTAGCTAGACAAGCTTTGGAGTGATTTCTTAGGTTGTTAAAAAAAATCAGTGTCTAATTTTCACAATCTTTCAGACAAGTTTGTGTAGCATTTATCTTACAATATCAAACATGAGATTTTATTGGTAGATTTGACTCAGGCCAAGCATAAATTTGGTGAGATCTTTGAAAACTACTTATAGAGATGGTGAGATATTTCTAGTCACTTTACCCACAACTTACGAGATAAATAATTGGCCACAATGTTTACCAAAAGATTACACAATGATAGATCTTATCATTTGGAGCTTCAATCTGCCCATATCTTCAAAGAGATTATTGAGAAAGTTTTTTATATTGAAAAGGCTCGTATCAACAAAGGGATTATCAAATTTAACTCTTTAAATTAAAATTAGAGCCAGAACCAAAATGTAGGCCTAGTTTAAAACCCTAATCTAGTCTAAATTGAAGCCTCTACACCAATTCAATGATAACAATTATGAAAATTCCAAATAATATAATCATAAAAATAACATTTTTTGAAATGGATTAATTGAGTCATGTCATGTTAAAATAGTGTAAAAACCATCTACTCAAACATATGCCATAAATGTAACTTATCTTGCATCAGTATCCAATCCAATAAACATAGCCTATATAGCAACCTAGACTGGCACCTTAAATGCCACAAACACCACCTCTACAAACCAACTCCTCCAAGAATAAATACCACTCCTAGAGTCTTTAGTGACCTTGGTGAACCAATTTAAGTAATGTTTTACAAACTAGTTATGGCTAATATGATTAGTTGGCTGATTCCAAAACACTATCTTGAGGGTATAACATATCTATACTAGTACAAAGAGCATGAATTTTGTGAATATCATCATGTTTTGTAGACATTTCATATGTCACTATGTGAATTTGAAGCACCCTTATTGAAAATATGTTGGAAAATGGGGAAATATAATTATATAATAGATCAGCTACATCTAATCAAAACTTGGGTATATATCAAAACCCATTTCCATAACATAATAATGCCAATAAATAATAATAATAATGAAGGCCACAACAATAACAATAATATCTGTAGTAACAACAAAAAGGATAACTGAATGGAAAGAACCAATGCCAAAATAACCCTAACAACCAATAGACTTACCACATAGTTACACATGACTATAATAATTTTTTAGTTCATATTATGGGTGGGTATGTTTCTACCATTACCATAAATCCTAGACCAAGATCCAATAGACTAGAACTATTAGCTAACACTGCCAATCAATGTACCTATGTTAATAATCCTTCCTTGAATTTTGACCTTATCCAAGTTTAATAACAAACAAAAATTACCATTTTAGGACCTTGTGTTGATAACTCTTCATTTCCCCATGACCACAATCAAGTACACTGGTG